>JAYXIM010028961.1:0-28377 GCA_037575425.1 Anastrepha fraterculus
TATCTCATATGAGTCAACAACAATAACTTACGAGCTTGTTATTTCCCATCTGGTCTTTCTTATACAGTAGATACCACACATTGCCTCTGCGCAAGAGTATTACTCTCGAATAGACTGACGTGCTGCAAGATTTTTCGAAAGTCCAAATCTATATAAAAATCTTATTTACTCTCCCCACAAGATGCTCTCAAAACGTTATTTATGTATGATGACCACTTTCAAAGGAGTTTTATACTACATATTATAATATTTCATTGAACCTCATTTCATTTCAACATTTATGTTGATATTCCACATTTTTTACTTGAGCAGTTATGTTACTATTCCCCTCTCAGGAGTGGCTGAAGTTCAAAAGGATGGTCGTGGGCGGATTACTCCACCTAGGGTTGCCAATATATCTGGACAAAGTTAATTGAAATCGCTTGATTTATCTGCACAAAAATTAAAATTTATTCTGCTTTAAATATATTGCGTACAACAGTTAGTTTCTTTTTTGATAAAATTTTTTTCTGTAACATATAAAGCAAAAAATAATGTACATGTATTTTATAACTGCTATGTGCAGAGATACATACATACATTCGGTAAGGTTCGACAAATAAAAAATAAATAAAAACATACAAACATTTCAAAGCTTTAGTAAACCATTTTAAAAAATATTTTTCCAGTTCTCGATTTTTTAAAATAAGTGGTTTTTATATTTATTTTAAATATACAGGATTTTCAAAAGTTCCTTGTGTTTCTGCTTTCAGCTTCTCTCACAAATTAAACATTAACAAAAGTTTAAATAATTTCAAATAAGCCCGTCTAAGAAACGGATAAAGTTTTTTCGACCTTCTTAAAGGATAAGACATTTGAAGAATTAAATATTAATTATACCAAGAGTAGAAGAGAGTACCAAGCTTACTATAATTCCGCATATCTTTGTTATTGTTACTGACAGCTTGCACCATGTTTTTACCACTTGGGGTATTTAATAAATCAATAAACGAGCTACAATCGTTATCAAAATTAAGCCTTAATACAAGTTCTGCTTTTATGAGATCTAAATACATACGATTTCTTTCCTTCGTATAAAGGCTATTGAATAAGCTAAATACCTTCTCGCAATAAGCATTACTTATTGATATCGAAAAGACAAAAGACACTACTGTTTTTAAATTTTTCATCTCGCCGTTTGATATTTTGAAAAAAATTGACCATATTTTGTCATTTGATAGGATTTTTGGTAATTGATCAGAACATCAAAAAACAGACTAAAACATTTCAACCTCGAACAAATATATGCAAAGCAGAGGATGGTTCCATAATCAGCGAAAAACAACAAGTAATAGATAGATGGAAAGAATATTTCAACGAACTACTTAACAAAGAAAACTACGATAATACAAGTAAGGAGGAACAAGTAGTACATACGGCCGAAATCTATGTTGAAGAACCTAGCTTTGACGAAGTACTATTGGCTATAAGAAAACTTAAAAACCATAAAAGCTGTGGTGAAGATGGAATACCCGCAGAACTTCTGAAATATGGCGGACATGAACTACATAAACAAATATTTACCTTAGTAAGCCAAATATGGCATTCAAATGAAATACCCACTGGATGGGCATCAAGCATAATAGTACCTATACACAAAAAAGGACATAAAACTGAATGCCAAAATTACAGAGGCATATCTTTACTTAATACAGGTTATAAAGTATTTACAAACATTCTATTTGAAAGACTGAATATCTATGCTGAGAACATCCTAGACGATTACCAATGTGGTTTTAGAAACAACCGCTCAACGATTGATCAAGGTTTTACTGTCCACCAGATATTCGAAAAGTTTTACGAATATAAAATTGATATATTTTGCCTCTTTGTTGACTTCAAACAGGCATTTGACAGTATAAATAGAAAACGGATAAAATACTGCTTTCAGAAAATTGGAATACCTCTGAAGTTAATTAATTTGATTCTCTGTACATTGTCGAACACAACAAGTAAAGTACTGGTGCAAGGAAGCCTGTCAGACCCATTCGAAATCATATCCGGAGTAAAACAAGGAGACGCATTGTCATGTTTAGTATTCAATTTAATGCTACACACGACTGTTAAAGAAATAAACACGAATGGAACATTATTTAATAATGATTTTCAGATATGTGCCTACGCTGATGATATTCTTATTATGGCTAAAGATAGAAACACTCTTATACGCGTCTTTAAATGTATTGATAAAGATGCAAAAGCTCTGGGACTACACGTAAATACCGAGAAAACCAAATACATGATTCGGTCAGTCAACAACACGACACGCGATGACCTAAGTATTAACAACTTTGCTTTCGAAAATATCACTGAATTTAAATACTTGGGTTTTAAACTATCAGCAGATAAAGATTCGGCGATAGCTATTAACGACAGAATCCAAGCTGCAAATAACGCCTACTACGTTAACATAAAACTATTTAAATCAAAAGATTTGTCCAGAGCACAGAAAATAAGAATGTACAAAGTACTGATACGACCCGTCCTTACATATGGTGCAGAAATATGGACGCTGAAAACAAATGATATTCATCAGCTGATGTGCTTCGAAAGACGTATCATAAGGAAAATATATGGTCCGGTTGCAACAATAGATGGCAGCTACCGCATTCGCTACAATAATGAAATCGAAGAAATCGTTCAAGGACAAAATATAATACGTTTTATCAAAGCCCAACGAATTAGATGGATTGGGCACGTACTGCGCACGCCGAAAGAGCGAAATGCTAGGAAAGCTTTTATTTTAACACCAATTGGAGGAAGAAAAAGAGGACGCCCACGAAAGCGATGGTTAGATGACGTCGAATCAGATCTTAAGCAAATGAACGTACACAACTGGAGAGATGTAGCCATGGATAGAATAAAGTGGAGAAAAATTGTTGATGAAGCTATGGTCCACCACGGACTGTGAGGCTAAGAAGAAGAAGATCATACACTGTACGCAAGCAACAAAATTCTGAATAGATATCATCCATGTTGATATTGTCATTATAATCATAGTGTGATTCCAAATATTTCACAGCACTCTTTAAAAAATTTTAAACTTCGGCTTTAAAATCTTTATGGCAATCTTGTTCTGGAAGATTTTTTAAAATAGAT
The DNA here is from genome assembly GCA_037575425.1 of Anastrepha fraterculus. Taxonomy (NCBI): domain Eukaryota; kingdom Metazoa; phylum Arthropoda; class Insecta; order Diptera; family Tephritidae; genus Anastrepha; species Anastrepha fraterculus. The sequence goes on from JAYXIM010028961.1 coordinate 3,139, forward strand.
CTAGCTCAGTTTCCATAAAATTTATCTTTGTTTCTGCTTTTCAAACTGTCTAATAATTTTCGCATTACATGGTCAACGTCAATTATAGTGCATTCATCACTTTCCAACGTTAATACTGCTGTCTGAAACGCTTGGATTACATTGTGAACAAAAAATAATTAAGCCTCTGAAATGCTTTCTTCAAAACATTCTTCATTTTCTTGGATTATGTCATCCACCACTTGTCCGCTGGTAACAAAATCCCATAATTCCTTTCGAGTGTTTTGTTCTCCTTTTAATAAAAAATATTCGCTGCTATTCTACTAAAAAAAACAATACTTTGGCAAAGTTTAATGTGCCAATCCATGCTATTATAACTTAAACCAACGTTGTGAAATACCGATATGAGTTCAGCTTGTGATGTTGATACTGTGTCTGTACTTTCTTTGCCCTTCACAATAAATTTATCCAGGCAGCCAGCCTTCTTGTGAGACATCTGAATTATAGAATTTAGAATGATAGAATTTAACGCCGGAAAATATCACTTGTTAATTCATTGGCAATTTTTATAAAGTTTTTTGCCTCAATGTGCATACACAGAAGAAACAAAAATGTCTACTTTATATTTTCTAATTTTTTTCCTTAGAAAAAGGTGCAAAATTTGTATGATTTTTCATGTCAAAAACAAATTCCAAAAATGTTAAATTTAAATTTTTTGACAAAAAAAGATGTGTTTCTAGCATTTTAAAAGCAAATACATATTTTTTGTTTTTTCTGTATATTGATTTCGTCTGGACATGATTTAAAAAATCTGGAATCTGGACATGAATATCTGGACAATCCAGCCAAGTCCAGATCATCTGGCAACCCTAACTCCACCCAAAAGCTTGCTATCAACTTTGAGTTTATACATACTCTGAGCCTCTGCTAATCAGTTGCCATTTGCAATGAATAAATTGACGAATCTTCTCAAACTAACTCTAAATTAATACAATACTTTTGTGTGCATGTGAGTGGAGTGAAGATGACAAACTGCGAAATATTTCCCTTTCCAGTTCCCAAAGCTTAACAAAAACTCCCACTACTTCCTGACTACATTAATGGCAAAAAGTGATTCATATTTACTTTTTTATTTCACCAAACTTATATTTGCTTTATGTAAGTGCCAATCAGTGGATACTCTAATGTGTGAAACTGCACAGCTCGTGAGATGGTTATGTAGGGAGTCCATTGAATTATAACCTGTAGAAAGAGAACATAACATTTCCATTAGCTATCCGTATTTTGGTGCTGGAATCGTGGGCTACGTATCAATTCAGATAGCGCTAGATAAGAATAAAAACTTGTAAGACCTCGACATCCTTCTGGTTACGCATGTACCGGAAGCGCTTAACAGAACTCCTACGGTCAAAAAACTCTCGATTGTTATGGGTTTCCTAACCATTGCCTGCTAGACATTCATATGGTGAGACCTCTAATTACTTTTAGTCCCTTTTACGGTGGAGATGGAATCATCTTAGGAGGCTGTTTCTTTTCGGGAAACTGAGTAACCAAGGTGCAAGTGGTGGCCGCCGTAAACGAACGGGTGGGTGCGTGGCTGCCATTTGGAAGTGGGCAAGTTCGAATCACTCTGTATCAAACCCCAAATGATAGGAAAAGGGTTGTTCAAATAGCGGTGGCCCTTTAGCAAACAATGGCAAGCCCCCGAGCGTATTTCTGCTATGAAAAATCTTCTCATAAAAAAAATACCAGTCTAACGGTTAGACGTGATAGAAGTGAAACCTTCCGTAAAACAAACTCAGAGAAAATGAGACGGAAGCAGCATTAGGAGTGGGATAATAATAGGTTCATTATAATATTGCTATAAAGTTCATATTTTATTTTCTTCATTTTAGTGTTATTCATCCTCAATGTTTTCAATTTCAACAAATGATACGAGTGGCTTATGATAGCTAAAATATGATACAAATGCTTTGGTTTCGATGTTGTCAACATATCTTTGAAATACCGCGTCAATTGTTTCTTTTGATCGTGTTGTCGATTCAGTGCGATTGTTATACATTTTTAAATTGAATGTTGTATTGAGAAAGTCAATTAAAGGAACCTCTGTGTCCAATGCAAAATTTACGTTAAAATCGCCACTTAAAATCATTGGAACTTTATCGTAATCTTTTCTACGTATCCGCGATACTTCTGGTGTATACTTTATTAAATTTTCGTGAATGAATTCCGTGATGCTATTTATTGATTGATTCGGTGAAATATAAATTGCCACAATTAAAACTGTTTTTCCATTGCTCAATCTGGTTTCGCATGCACATATTTCTCCCACTTTAGAGAGCTGAACAGACAGTGATTCTAGTTGCTGTGCATTCAGATCTATCTAAGGAGTTGCAATACGAGCACCGTCATTTTGATTGTGGTATATTGCAACATCGCCTGCAATTGCGGTAAATATTTAAAAATGAAAATATTTACGAATATAAAAATACGGACGCAATACAGCACGTAGGACGCTTGGTCTAAGCAAGCGCACACATACGCACTAGCATACATACAAACATACATACGTCTGACGCTTGAACTAAACACCAAAGCAAGTAATAGGCAGTGTAGTATACATACTACAATACTCACTATACTAGCGTGGCTCAGCAGTACGCAGGCACACACATATACGTATATCAACATATAACGCTTCGTAGTGTCGTTTTTTCGTTTCATCGAGTCTCAAATCACTCCCAACTATTCTAAAGAAGTTTTCACTTCAAAAAGCTCGGCCAAGCACTCAAAATGCGCCAATTGTGCTTAAGAAAAGTTTTCTTCGTGATTGCGGAAATATTAAATTTGTTCACATTCGTGCACTGTGCGACTAGTTTGTTGCCATTGGCAAAATATTTCATATTAGACGTTTGTGGTCTAAGAAAAAGTGAAGAATGCTGTAGATCTCTTTTTCTTCATCTTGCAGTCGGAACAGAAATATCTCTACAGATTCCACTATTCTTCGAATAGAATTCATTCTGCTATTTTACTTATATAATTTGGTATAGAGGTGTTTTTTATACTTTGTTTGGGCATTAAACATACAATTTTGTACAAATTTCGTCCTCATTTTAAGCAAAGCAGTACTAAAAGTAAAAGATATAAAAAAAAATTATGCGGGTTGACACAAGTGAACATAAACAATAACTGCAATTAAAGCCTCAAATGCCCCCGTTCTTGAGTTACGAGCGCCACATCCCAAAGGCAGCCAAATGCACATTAATTCGTTAGCAACGCGAAAGCAATTCACTTGCCACAAAATGACACCACTACTTGCAACTCCCTCTGGGCCAACCACTAGATGTAGTTAATTTACGTCAGCTGTCAGCTTTGCTGCAATTCACTTGCACTCATATATGTTCAAATGTATATATGCATGTGTATGTAAATATTAGGGTGTTCCATAAAAACTAAAAAGTATTTTTCACAATTTATACCTCTTAATTTATCAAAAAAGAATTATAGTTTTGGGGGTTACTACTATTTTTAAGTCTAGAGTTATTCAAATACATTGAAATTTAATTTAACAAGCAAACATATTTTCACTGTAAAGTTTAGTAAATTTTACAGCAATTTCATTATAAAATATGCTTTAAGAACTAAAAAGCCGTCATTGGCTTAGAATTATCACTTAAGGTTTAACAAACATTAAAGCAGAATTTGTATTGCTTAAAAATGCCTGACTAACAACAAAATGGTACCTAAGTATCGCGTATGTTCTTTATCTGTTGTAGGTAGTTTATGGTATTTCTCCTTGGGTGCGACTCCATGGCTGGATTAATAACCACATTGACTGCAGTAGCTGATGTGTTTTGTACATGTGCAAAAGGATTTATTTAGTGAAGGTTTTCGCAAAAAGTTTGAAGATAAATCCATAATTAAAAAAAGTCTATGCTGCTTGTGACAAAATCTATTACTATCATACAATCCCACCAAGAGATTTAATCGCCGCTTAGCTATCAGAATAAATATCGATTTCTCTAAAAGTAGTCACATTACTGCCTAACCTCATTCATGGCTAGAATTTTAGACAAATATTTTTTCCATTAGCCGCCGCTTCTCGCCGGGCAATGGCAGACCTCCGATTGTATTTCTGCTATAAAACCTGCCACGCACCTCACAAAAAACATCCACCACAAATTAGTGGAGATGCTCAGCTAAACAACCAACAAAGGATCTTAACGCCTATTATATCCTAGCAAAATTGGAAATGTGAAAGTGGGCTTGTAAGTTTGGATGTTTGGGACTGGGAATGTTAGCGCACAGATAGTTCATGATAGGTATGATAGGTTAATTTTTTATGAGCGTCGCCAACTGTTAAACAAGTTAAGTAAAATTAAATTAAATGAACATATTCAATTCAATATCAAATGCAAATAGATTTAGGCGAGCTTTATTCCGAAAATATTTTTGACGAAAGTTTGAAAAATAAAGTTGAAGTAAAAATAATAAAATGCATTAAATATAGAAATATGGGTGTCTCCTTCAAAAATATTAACTTCGAATATATTCCGGAATAGGGTCACCTCCTGTTAAAGAATTAAGTTGAATGAATTAAATAATTAATAATAAATAATAAATAATCAAAATACTTCAGTATGTGTGTCAAATGATAGAGGGATTTGAGAAAGCTTATTTTAGAAAAAGTTGTAGAGATGGTTGCCACCTGTTTGAAAGTGTTGTGAATTTTAATTTATAAACACGTTAACTAAAATACTACAACATACGTTCTAAACGAAAGAAGTATGAAAAATCTTTATTTTGAATATATTATTGTATAGGGTTGCCAACTGCTAAACAACTAATTTCGGTAAATGCTGCTAATACTAAATGCTAATTAATAATATTCGGGGGTCCCCAAATGACTCACAGAATTCCATGTATGTATTATGTATAAAAAAAGCATTATTAAGTTCATATTGTTAATATATAACAGACTGTAATAAATAAAGGGGAGATAAAAAAAAATTAAGTTCTCCGACGCACCCAAGAGCCCCTTGAACTATAATACATTCCACAGTACACAAATATGCGCAAAATGAAACCTTTTTTCTGTGTTTAGCTTACATTTTTTTTAATATCCTACAAACTTCAGGTTACCCAACTATTCAGGACTAATTTACATGAGTCGTCATTTGAAGTTAAAAAAATTAAAAACAGACGTATGTATTTTGTTGTTTTTGAGATTTAAATAAAATATACAATACAACTACATATGTTTTTAAGAAATACTATTTTTTGGAGCTATTGAAATTTATATACGAGGCGTGTTCAAAAAGTATCGCGAATTTTGTGTTTTTTCAAAAATTATTTATTTATTCATTAATATCTATTTTGTCCCCTTCAAAGTATTGCCCATGAGATATTATGCACTTGGGCCAACGTTTTTTCCAACCTTCGAAGCACTTCAAAAAATCATTTTTTTTATCTTGTTCAGCTCCCACTTCGATGCCGTCTTTATCTCGTCAATCGTAGTGGAGCGTCGTCCTTTCATGAGCCTCTTCAGTTTTGGGAACAAGAAAAAGTCTCAGGGAGCCAGATCTGGGGAATACGGTGGCTGTGGCATCATTAGTGTGTTGTTTTTGGCGAAAATGTCGCGCACAAGCAACGATGTGTGAGCAGGGGCGTTACCGTGTTGCGGTTTTTTTGGTCTTGGTTCATGCGACAGCTTCCATTGAGATGATTAAGCTTTGGTTTCCACGTCATAACCATAATCCCACGATTCGTCACCAGTTATGACCCTCTGGAGCAAATTTGGGTCGTCGCGGACAGAGTCCAACATCTCATTAGCAATGTTCATGCGATGCTGCTTTTGGCCGAAATTGAGCAGTTTTGGTACGAATTTTGCGGCGACCCGTCTCATGCCCAAATCATTGAAAAAAATCGAATGGCACGAGCCAATCGATATGTCTAGGCCCTCAGCAAACTCTCTAACGATGATTGGGCAATACCATTTTCTTCACTCCATCAATTTTTTCTTCTGTTGTTGAAGTGCTCGGGCGTCCGGCACACCGGCGCGCTTTTCGTCGCTCACATCTTCTCGGCCTTCTGAGAACGTTTTGTACCACCGACACACGTTGCTTTGGTCAAAAGTAGCTTCTCCGTATGACACAGTCAACATTCGGAATGCATCCGCGCACTTATTTTCGTTTTTCATACAAAATTTGATACAGGTTCTTTCATCCATCTTTTTGAATAGGTAAAAATCGAAGACGAGCCGAAACACGTGCAAGCAAAACAGCTGTCAACAATTAATTGAACATTTCAAATGGCCGAACTCGGCGTCATGAGTGAGAGACATGAGTACCAACATATCGCTACAAACAAATCGAAATTCGAATACAAGGAAGCTGCGAAAATTCAAAATTCGCGATACTTTCTGAACACACTTCATATCTACATATATAATTGGCGCGTACACCCCTTTTGGATGTTTGGCCGAGCTCCTCCTCCTATTTGTAGAGTGCGTCTTGATGTTGTTCCACAAGTAGAGCGACCTACAGTTTTAAGTCGGCTCCAAACGGCATATAATTTTTTATGAAAAGGTTTCTAATGGCGGAAATACACTCAGAGGGGCGACAGCTATTAGAAAAATACTTTTTATATCAAATGGTTTTTCATGCATGGAGATTCGAACCTACGCACTTCCGAGTGGTAATCAATTCTAAAATGTCGATAGTGAAATTTTGAAAAATAAAAATTTTTAATTTGGCAAAACCTTGGAAACGACTTTTGAAACTTGTCTTACAAATTTTAGATTTTCATGAAAGTCTTTATTTTGCCAAATAAGTGGGTGCTTCATTCGAAATGGTAGGCCCTAATAAATAGATTTAAACATATAGGTACGTATATGTTTGTAAAATGCGTGCGAAATATTACTGTATGAGTATTTTCGCAAACCCTGTAGGAAGCAGGAAATACTGAAATACGGAAAATGCAAAAAAGCGAGGTGGTTACATACTTAGAAGGGAATGGATTATACTTATATATCTTCTTAGAAATCTGCTAGTTGCGAACAGTACTGCTCTTGAGAATTCGGAACCTCCTTTCCTTCTTCCTCTGCGACCATTTCTCTACATTTTTTATAGCAGAATTTCCCTGTGGGGTTATATGTACGACACACACATACACACGTATGCACTCAATCGCTTTATTCATATAACGTGCCAGCAGACTCATAATATCGTTCAGATATGTATGTAGGTATATCAATCAAAGACAAATGCCAACGCAAGTGTTTGGTATATTTGTTGTAGTACAACTTTGTTGCATTGATGCATCAAAAGCGTGGTTTTGCTCCTGCAACAATTCAACAGTTTCTGCCCCTGGTGCAGCTTTTGTTTTATTATTGCTCTTGTCACTTTTGGCACTGCCGCTTTATAGATGGATAGTATTTGCTGTTTTTGTTGCTATTACTGTTGATGGCACTTGGCAGATGCCACACGTTAACTGCCTGCCACCACTGACAGTTATGTCAAAAATCTTCGCAAAGGCGATTTTAAGTGAGATGGATTATTGTCACTTTACAGTCAGTCAGCCACAATACAACTGCACGCACACATTCACACATACATGCGCATCTAGGCACACACACACAAGAATATTTCTTCAGCGTGTCATTCTCCTTACAAGTATCAGGCGCAAATCTGTAAAATTACATTTTAATAAGATAATTACACCTAAGTTGCTGGATATTGAGATGGATCGTAAACAGCAAACTTCAGAGTTCCTTAAATTAGCGCGTTCATAAGAAACACATAAAGAGGACACTTGAAAGTGATGAGGCAAGCGAGCGTGTTGCTGTTTTGTACTAGGGGAGAATTTCCAAAGGTTTTCAGTTTTTAATAGTTTGAAAATTATATTTCATGATGTATATTGGTAGCGCTCTATTCTTGCTCTCTAACAGGGTTAAATTGCAACTTCTAATTCTGCTGGAAACCTAACAATTTGAAAATAATAAAAAGACATCAGTTGTCAGGTATTATTGTTTGAGCGGATGCCAGTAAGAGATGAGAGCTCTCGGGTAATAGCCTAGCAGAGTCGTATCTGTAGTTGAGCAGCTATCCACCGGATTTCAAATTTCTTCAAATTCAACCTGATGATAGCACATATCTGAATGTAAAGGGTGATTTTTTTAAGAGCTGTAGGAAAGTTTTTCAAAAAACACATGTAAAATTCCGAAAAATGCATGAAATTTTTATTTAAATCGATAGTACAGTCCATATAATTTAATGTTCGAGGATTATTTCATGCAAATGTTGACCGCGACTGCGCTTCAAATGGTCCATTCGCTTAGTCCAAATTTGGTATATTCTTTCCAATGTTTCGGCCGGTATCTCACATATAAATGCTTTAATGTTGTCTTCCCATGCGTTAGTTGAAGCAGGCTTGTCTGAATAGACATGAGCTTTAACATAGCTCCACCAAAAATAATCTAAAGGCGTTATATCGCACGATCTGGGTGGCCAATTGACAGGTCCCGAACGTGAAATAAAATGTTCACCGAACTCACCTCTCAACAAGTCCAATGTTGTGCGTGCTGTGTGGCATGTGGCACCGTCTTGCTGAAACCACATGTCATGCAAGTCAAGCTCTTACATTTTGGGGGAAAAAAGTTGGATATCATTTCACGGTAGCGCTCACCATTCACAGTTACGTTACGATTCGCAGCATCTTTGAAGAAGTACGGTCCAATGATACCTCCAGCCCCTAAACCGCACCAAACTGTGACCTTTAAAAATGTGTGATTAACCTTATGAAATGCTTTTGAAAAGTCTGTGTTCACAGAGCCGACTTCAACGTTACTTTGAATAGCTGATATACAATATTCAGAAAACACTGCCTGATTTAAAATAATTGATCTACCTTCCATGAAACCACAACAGAGATTAAACGATTAACTACAAAATAATTTTTTTCTTTCACAATAAGTTCAAATAGACCGAGATTGGTCCCTCTCGCATGTTTTCAATGTTTTTAAAAGCGATATGGATTGCCCCTTTCTGCTTCAACGTATTAATTTTCTTACACCTCCCGGAATTTTTCTCTTCCTCTTCTTTCGCTTCGCTCTTCCTTTCTATTTTAATAAGTTTGATACAAATTATGCTCGCAATGATCCTACTCAACGCGCTCTTCGTGTTTTTTAAGAAGATCTCCAATTCTAACGTGCTAGATTTCTCATTTTCTAAGAAAGAATTTTCTGTACTAATGAACGTTATTGTTGTTTGTGGAACTTTATTTTTTAGTTAGTTAGAGGTAAGTTTGTATATTTAACTAGCGAAAACCCGCCCGTTCCGCTGGTCGTCTTTAAAAAAATCTAGATTAATTAATTAAATTAAGCCGAAAAATACTGTGTGTATTTTATAAAAATTCTCCCGCATGAATAGTAATGAAAGAAGTTTTAAATAGTAGTAGCAATTAAAAAACGTTTGATCTGATTTACTTTATTACTTTTTTTATTGTAATGCTCTTTGGTATACAATATTCTTCGTTTTTCCATGCGTTGTTGAATAAATGAACAATACCGATGGCTTACCAACTCTTGAGCATGAAACATAAAGTTGGCCATGAGAAAAACATGGGTATTGAATACGTTTGAATTCAAACGGCATATCCGATGGTATCATTGGTATTCGCGGTATTAAAACATCTTCACCAGAGTATTTTCCATTCAAAATTGTTGCTTCAATGACGTTATTCATCAATCTCTTAACTGTTAATCGAGTGCCATTACATAGTCGTGGTTGATTTATGTTTCTCAACACAATAATCGGTGCTCCTATTTTCAAGTTTAGCATGTGTGGCGGTAATCCAGGTAAATGAATTGAATTCAAAAATTCAGTAGGATAATTTACAATATCATCTTGATTTGTAACAGTGTCAACGGATCGATATGTTTGTTCTGGACTTGATATGTTAGCCAAAATAGGCGCATTCATTTCATTCACATCTTTATTTTTGCCAGCCATGATGGCTCGTTCACTAAGCCAATCATGATTTTTGTAATTTTGAGGCAAATTTGGGAAAATACTTTGAATTAACTGTTCTTTCGTTTGACTTATTTGACAAAAGTTTGGTTGTAAAGTTATTAAGCCAGTTAAACTATCGACAGGAACTTTGCCATTTCCAATATCCAATAATTACTGTGAAAATTCAGCAGCTGATGGATCATTTTGCATTAGAACACGTACATTTGTAGTTAGTTTGAGTGTTTGAACATGTCTCCACAAATATGATGATTTCAAATATGCAGCCAATTCATCTGCTACAGTTGCTCGAGGAGTAACAGGCAGTGTTTGTCTAAAATCACCTGCCAGCAGCACTAAGGCACGACCAAACATTTCATTTTTACTACGTAAATCTCGTAATGTCCTATCAAGCGCTTCCAGTGACTTTTTATGTGCCATCGTGCATTCATCCCATACAATTACGTGTGCGAAAAAGCGGAGAAGGAGAAGAGAACTGTTCTATTCCCAGAACAATTATAAAACTATACGAAGATGATCGCTTGCACTTGTTGGAAAAATCTGCAGATCGGACGGTGTCAGCCCTTCTTTGTGTTTTCTGCGTTTTGCAATATGTAGATTCTGCATCGCAGTTTGATGCTTCCAATTTACGGCGAACCTTATGAGAGAATGAATGAGCGCACTTAAGAAAATTAGAAATTTCTAATTCGGTTCGAGTTCCACATCCAGCGACGATAACTACATGTCTTTTCATTTCTAGAGTTGCGTGGTTCTTCATTCCTTATCCTCAACAGAGCAAAAAGAATAGTAATGGTTTTGGGAAGTCATAGCATGTCTTCAACTACTGTATGCACCCTGTATAAGATACATTTTATGTGCACATTCATGCTAAAAAATTCAAAATTGCCGACATAAAATAATTACCTAAAATAACGCTCACCATAGATATGTACCTACGTAAAGTAGACACATATTGCTGATTGCTAAAATCCGAGCGTCATTTTATTTAATTTTCATGCGAAGGATGCTCTGAATTTTCTGAATATTTTCTGCCCTAGACATGAAGATAAAATTATTTCAAATTAAATTCCTTTCCTTTCTACATTCAAATATATATGCTTTTGCAGTTTGCTTTGCTAATTTTGCATTTTGAGGACACGAAATAAATAAGTATGTATGTGTATGTGTGTCCCGCTTTTGAAAACATTCGCACTCGCACGCACAGTTGTGCTCTTCCCGCAAATAAAGAAGATTACCTGATTTTCTACGCTTGGGCTTATGTAGGAGGCAATATTCAAGAAAAATTGTACGCGACGAGAATCAAGTGCGAGTAAATTCGAAAATAAGAAAAATAAAGGGCGAAATAAAACCATTCAACTTGAATTGATGTCAAGTGGAGCTGCACGTAATAAGCGAAAGCAGAACGTTACGCATACAAGTAACTCTGTCGCGTCATCATTTGCGAATTTAATGAGGTGCAAATGAGGTTGTTCCGCACATTGAGGGCGGCGAAACGACACAGAGGCATCATGAAGCGCCAGGCAAAGAACTCCGCCATTTTTGAGGCGAAAGCTATAGCACTCACGCATCAACACGCACCACGCCCGCATGAATCAGTGGGAAAGGAGGGAGCTACAAGTGGTCCTCACGTGTGTTAGTCGATCCCATATATCTACATATATGGGCATATATAGGTAGATTTGTACAACTAACTTAGAAAGGCATGAGTTAATGCGGGTTAGGGGGAGAAATCACGAAAGCAGCACCAAATTTTAGTAGCAACTGTGGAGCTACAGCATGAAAGCATGAGTAAGTAAAATTTACAGGTGCACGTATTTATATGTATAAACTGCACTAGGATACTTTGGATAATCTGAGGGAAGAAGTACTAAGCAATTCTGCTTCCAGGACATCTTCAGCGCAGGTTTACAGCTCTTCATAGACACCTTAGCACGTGGGGGCGTGTAAGTGACTTAATGTCACAATCAAAGGTCTGTATGAGCGCAAGCAATAGCTTGGCATGTACAAATTTACATACGCATATTTAAACACACATACACATTCTCTCAGTTAACATATGTATGCTGCTGCTTTACCTCCTATGGAGATGCCACGCATGTGCCATGTCGTATGAGCAACTTTCCGCGACATTTAAACCAGCACGTCATTTATTCCCCAAACATGTTTGCTTGCGTGTAAACATTGACATAAAATAAAGCAGTCTTACAGATGTATATACGGGTATGTTACGGGTTAAATGTCACTTCAGGGTACCCACAGCGAATGCAAAATTATGTTAATCAGCAAGAAATTATACAGTTGCAAATAAAGCGATAAATTGTAGGTGGCAATGAATTGTCGCCAAACTTAACAGCTTCTTATTGTCTTACCGTAGCCAGCGATTGTGAACATTTATGTGAAACTGTAGCTACAAAGCAGTACTAGAGACATATGTAAAGTGAGAGGGCGTTGTTACATCTCAGTTTGACATTTATAAATGCCAGATTGCAATAAAAGCTCGCGACATATGTTAACATAAAACAATAAAGCTAACATTATTACATGTATGTATATTAATACAATACAACATGGTTCAAATGGGTATGTAGCTGTGTGTTTGTAGAGCCGCATGTATCAGCTATCGTATCTATGTAAGTATGTAGGTATATTACAGATGTGCACTATTGCAAATGTGGGTGTTATATCTTTGGTTTACCTCTTGAGCCACGTAATAAATACTACGAAGAGGCAATTCTTATACTGGTATACAAAAAATACTTGGTAGCAAACTATTCATACGTACTCATATGTTTGTTAGGTACAAAACCATTTTTTTATAAAAGAGTCATAGATTAGCTTTTTTCAAAAATTGTTATTGGCCGCTATTTACCCCTATCTTTCTAGCAATATTCGGGTAACACGCCGGAAAAAGTCTTAATTAGGTAGCCATCAATCGGTGCAATTTTTGATATCTTTATATGATGTAATAAGTTTTGACCGACACCACAACATATGAATAAGTGTTGTGATGCAAAATAATAATTTTTTCGTGCCCGAAATAGTAATTAGCACATTTTCCTTCCATTAACCTCCCCTCCAAGGGGAGATAGAAACGATGGTGATGATGAACCTCATCAATTGTGTTTTGGTAGAAATATATTAAAATTAAAGAAGTCAGACAAAAGTTCTCGGAAACGACGTTGGAATCCACACAACTAGCATGGATACTGGAGGCCCCAACCATTATAATTTAAGCCTCCCAGCTCCATGAGCGAGAGCCCATCCTGGAGGAGACGAGGGTTGCTATCCCAATCACCTCTTCTTCAGAGTCTGAAAAACGTTTCCCAGTTTCGGAGGGCCTGAGTTATGAGATCTCTTCGATGGCGGCACGACCTCCTAAAGAAGCCGGGAAATCGGCTCATGCGGGAGAAGTCCTCATGTGGTTCTGCCGGCTCTGCGTCTCTGCATCTCTGTCTTCCAAAAGAGCTCTTTCGGTGGAAGTGACACCCACGGAAGCTACCGAGTCCTCGGTACAGTGCAAGAGCCATGGATCTTTAGGGGCCGCCTCTGTGACTTAAGCACGTTGAAAGAGACCACTTTATTATATTGCAGGAGTTCGAGTAGACCTAGGACTGGTCCTATAGTATCTTCCCATCTCACTATGACGGGTCTTGAGCAATTCTGTTGCCAAGACCTAGTAGCGGCTGAGGTGTGTTACAGAGGTAGACGCGGATGGTCGAAGTTGGTGATTGCATCTGCTTATTTTCCTTACGATGCTCTGGAAGGATCGCCACCTGGCAAGGCCACTAGTCTCGTGAAGTTCTGTGAGCAGCGTAATCTGTTGCGATGCTAATGCCCAGCAGACAATCTGGGGCAGCAGCAAGTGCAATGGACGGGGCTCTCGACTATTCGAATTTATCGCGCCCTCTTCCCTAGACATATTTACATAAAAAGGGCTCACAGCCTACGTTTGTAGCTGCTAGAAGGCAGGAAGTGATTGATCTACCTTATCAAACTCAAAACTTGGATGGTCAATCAAGAACTGGAGAGTCCTTGCCAAAGATTCGTCCTCAGACAACAGGTACATTGAGTTTCAGTGTGGCGAGGAGGCACACATGCCATTGCTCTCTAGAAACCTAAGAAAAACAGAATGAGAGAAGTTTAGGGGGCATTGCGGGCCCTTAACGTGACGTCGCCAAGACTTCGAAAAGAACAGGCCATTGAGGAGGATGTTGAGAAATTCAACGCTGCCCTAACAGAATGTTTTGAGTCAGCCTGTCCAATTCAACCTCTCCCTAACCAGAATCCCGTTCCTTGGTGGAGTCGAGAGATCCTTAATGTTGAGGCGTGAATCCAGAAAGCTTCTAAACCGGGCCCTCAAGATTAACCTTGCTGAGGACTGAGAGCGATACCGTGATGTTCAGAAGAATTACAAGAGGCTTATTCGGGAATCGAAAAGAGCCTCATATAGGGAATTCTGCAGCGGTATTGAATCTCTGAGTGACACGGCGAAATTGGTTAGGATCCTGAAAAGGGACCCAACTGATGGAATCTCACTTTCCTGGTAATTAGATAAGCGTCAGCCGGTAACAGCCCTTATTAAAGAGGCGGTTGTCAGAGCTGCTACACCAGATACCATATACCCTGCCATGCTGAAGGAAGGCGCAGAGTCCGTGACAGCATCCTTAAAGAACATCTTCTCTGCATGCCTGGCACTGGCCTAAGTACCACGCTCTTGGAGGATGGTGAGAGTCGCCTTCAGGTTGAAAGAGACGACTACACCAGCCCCAAAAGCTTCAGACTTATCAGCATGGCTTTTTTCATGCTGAAAAGTCTCGAACGATTGGTGGAATTGCGCATACGTCAAAAGTCGCTGAAGGCTCACCCTCTGTCTCCATTTCAGCATGACTATCAAAGTAGAAAATCCTGCGAGTCGGCACTGCAAAACCTTGTTGCTAGGGTAGAGCTGACCATCGACAGGAAGCACTACGCTATGGGCATCTTCTTGGATATAGAGGGGGCTTTTAATAGTGCCATTTTCGACAGAGGTTTTTGGCACTGATGTGTTAAGAAGCGACCACCTTGGTTTCTTGGCACCACAAGATCTCCTCAGATATCTTCGGAGGTCGAGTAGACTTAAAGAAAATTAAAAAGGGAATCCGAGTGCAGTACAATGGATTTAATTGTACTTGCTATACTTGCTAGTCTGTCCCGACAAAAAACAAAAAAGACAAAAAAACAAAAAGGTAGACTTAACATCTACGATTATTCGCCTAATATTGTTATTTGTATAATTTATATATTAAGCTACTGCGCACTGCAACCAAAAGAGATCTATTAGGCAAAGCCTGCTGAGGTACCCTATATTTTAAAGCTTTTAAGGTTTAATGGTAGCATAGTCAACTCTGAATTAAGTATATGAAGAATATTTTATATGAAGCATAATATTGAACTGGTTGAAATCTTTTCATTACAAGAATAAAAATAAAAAATAAACAAACTATTATTTAGCAATTGAAAATGGCATAGGTATTCTCTTGCAATCATGCGAGGTTCCTTTTTTTTTTTTTTGTAACGAACCTACCTGCAAAATCGCTCAACAATTGCGACTGACTCTCAATGCTACACGCATAGAATACCTTCCAAGCGGAAATAAAACACTGATTTCCGTCAAAACGCGACACTGTCTAAAGCGCAGACACGCTTAAAAGGTGGGCGTGTAAACATATGTCCTCTGGTGAGACAGTATATATCAGAAAGAGGAAGAAAGGATTTTATACCTTTTATGTCACTGACTTTCTCTACCCGGACCTAGATTTTTCACTTCAGATATATAGAAAGTTTCAATGAGTTGGAAAATCTTGGCATGGTGGAAATCAAAGATCTTCTAAAGTTTCCTCGCCATTGGCTTAGAGGACCCACAGACAAGTTTCCCAAGCGGTGTCGCAATGGACTCCAAGCCTGAGTGCGGTATTTAGTGGATAATACTTACAACGTAACCTAATTCGGAACAATGCATTACAGTTGTGAATATTATTCTACAGTTTGCTTCGTCCTATTTATGTGAAACTGATCGAAAGATGTCCCAAATCAATTTAGTAAAAAAATAAGAGACATTTTAGAAAGAATGTCAGACTCGATTTGAGAAAATACACTTTCACCTTTTCAAGTGTATTGCTATATTTCCTAACAAACAAACATTATGCAAATTTTATTATGATCGACCATCTTAATGCCTCTAACAACAACATCTACACCTCGAGCCAAAACGATAGCACATCATCATTATAGCATTTGTATATGGAAAAAATGCGCCACAGCATCAGAAAAAAAAATTATAAAAAACCAACGAAATTTTTAGCAACCTTAAGCTTGATAACTGCATATCAAATATTTTTGTAGAATTTTTGTCAAAAGTTTGAAACTTGGTTTTACATAGTTTATGTTAGACTATTTCATGTACTTTTATAAAAAAAATTAATAGCTAACATTCAAAAAAGGCGAAATAGTCAAAACTTTTCAAAATTTTGTTATGCCATCATTTGTCGTGGACTGTAGGTATCGGTATTCTCTGCTAGAAGGGCATCACGAAAAAGTTAATTATGTAACGGGAGTCACAGTATAACAATAATTGGGAAACCCTGGCCTCTACAATAGAGTGTCTTCCATAAAAATATGTTTTAATTGCATTGGATAATAAAGGGTTTTCTTATAGCAGGTGTTATCTAGTGCCGGAATTGGATGGTATTGATCTGGGCAACGTTTATATTCAACAAGACGGCGCTACGTGCCACACAAGCAACGAAACCATTGATATTTTACGGGAAAAGTTTCCGGACCGTGCTATCTCTCGAAGAGGTGATCACAATTCGCCACCGAGATCTTGTGATTGAACACCTTGTGACTTTTTTCTTTGGAGCCACGGGAAAGAGAAGGTCTACGCCAAAAGCGCAGGGTCGATTCAAGACCTCAAAGATGGAGTTTGTGAGGCTATGTAGGACATAGGGCAGGGACCTTGCAGTTCGGTTAAGCAAAATTTCATGAAAAGGATATTGTCCTGTAAGCGTGGTCGTGGTGGTATTTTGTCTCATGTTATTTGCGACTATTAAAGGCATACCTTCCTCTTATAATGAAATAAACATCCGATCATATATTGTATATTAAAAAATAGCTTTTTTCTTTGAATATCAAAATAACACCTCTTATTGGAAAACCTTTTAAAAACGCCTTAATTCTAAAAATAAGCTTTAAACACTCGCATGCAATATACAGGCGACTTGGAGCACCACCACCGCTATTATAACACTTTCTGTTACAGCTACTCTGTTAAATGCGACTGTTAAAAAGCCCCATTTCATTTTGAATACATCTTTTACAGTCATATTTAATTAAGACAATGTAAATATAAAGAAATTAATCCAACTTTGTAATATCTATATGCTCTTGTGAATCTGAATATCTTTCCTGAATACGAGTATTATTAACGTAGTTATTTTCAAACGTATGGACGTTGTTTACCCGCCGCACTTATGCACAAAGGGATAGAATAACAGACTTTACCATTTGAACGCACAAAGAGCAAACAAGATGTAAGAAAAATTGTGTATTGTAGTGCATACAGTTGCGGACATTAAACTCCGCATCGATATTTGCCTAATGTATCTAGATTCAGACACAGATATAGAGAACGCACTTGTTATCATTATTTAGTAATTTTTCTCTAAAAATGTAATGAAAGTTCAGTCATGACAAAACTTAAGGAAAATTACCAATAAAAAAGGAGCAAAATTTAATATCTAGTATTTAAACAAGTCTACCGTTCGAAATATGTGAAAAAAATGGAACGAAAAGGAAACGAATTAAATGATCGTTTCACACCTTTAAGTTTCATATGCCGCAAGTATATAGAGGAAAGTTCAAGGTAACGAAAATATCACGATATCTTGCCGCTTTAGCTAAAAAAAATCGTCAAGACAGCGAGAAAAAAACTAAAATTTAATTCAACTTCATTGGCAAAAAGCTACTTATACACCCAACTCCTTTTTTACATAACAGATACGTTTCTTAGAGGAGCGCGCAGAAAAAGCATCGTGTCCAAAAATTCATGCGGCAACTTTAAAAAAATTGTGTAAAATGAAAAACTCTAAATAGTTTCCCAAAAATCGTGGAAAAGAAGTTATAAAACAATCCGTATTACATAAGTATTTATAAAACAAAAACAATTCAATTCTATTAAAAAAATGTAATTAGTGTTTAGCGAAAATTCAATCCATAAGTACAAAATATAAAAATTGAAATTGAAATTAGGAATAAAAATCTACTTTGTAACTATGCATCGGCTACTTGAAAGCAATCATGAACATTTATTACGGACTGGATCAAAAATTCTATCTTCAGTAAACACAATGTGGGTAATACTAGGTCAGATATGTCCAGCCCAATACCTTCAGAGCCGGAGCGTTTGTTTCCATTCGGAGGACATGACCCAGGCAAGATCCAGTGGCTTCGATCTTTATTCACTGCGCTATGTCTATGTCGTCGTAAAACTCATACAGCTCATCGTTCAATCGCTTGCAATACTCGCCGTCGCCAACGTGCAAAGGTCCAAAAATCTTACGCAGAATCTTTCTCTTAAACACTCCAAGCGTCGCTTCATCGGATGTTGTCATCGTCCAAGCTTTTGCCCCATACGTTAGGACGGGCATGATGAGAGTCTTTTAGAGTGTTAGTTTTGTTCGTCGAGAGAGGACTTTACTGCTCAGTTGCCTACTTAGTCCAAAGTAGCGTTTGTTGGTGGTAATGCTAAACGAAGTCTCTTACAGCCTCGAAATCATAACTCTCAACAGTGATGTGGGTGCCGATAAGCGAGTGCGCCAACTGTTTGTTTGATGACAAGAGGTACTTCGTTTTGTCCTCGTTCACCACCAGACCCATTCGCTTTGCCCCTTATTCAGCTTGGAAAAGGCACACTTAGCAGCACGGCCGATGATCTCAATATCACCCGTACATTCGTTCATAATCTGCAACGATGCAAGACGTAAAAAACTCGAGGAAGGTTCTGACACTGTCCGATCCGCGTTTAGAAAATCCAGGAGGAACACACATCCAATAAGGCAGTGTCAAATCTGCTCATCTGTTCACTGCTTTTATTACTTCACCTGTATAGTTCCACCAAGGTTCGTCTTAGAATCCCGGTAAAACTTCATGAGCTTCACAATGATAAAAATTAAAACCTTGAACCTAAGCATTACGCATCGCAAATTTTTTCATATTTAAAACAACGATATTAAGATCCAGTTCCATTTAATTTTCTTTAACAATGTTTTAAAAGTCTCACACATTCAGCTGAAAAAATTGTAAAACCCATAATTTATATGTGTAGAGATTTCAGTGTTAGCCACTGTATGTGTTTAAATGCAGAATTTGTATTTAGTAGAGCATTGAATTGCTGCGAGCTGAGTTGAGCATGAGCAGAGCGGCTGTCAGTTGGCAAGTAACATGTCACCCCCTTTGAGACAACAAAAATAAACAAAATGCAAAATAACAACACATGGTAACATGCCCTAGCGCACACACACACAGCCATTTGTGCATACTCAGATATAAAAAAGTCGGAATTTCACAAGAAAAAGGCGTTGGAGCTTGTCGTTCAAACTTAGTTGTTATCTAGACTACCCTCGTTCGCTGGCAGAATGTGTAAGACTTAAGGAGGTCGCTCAGCAGACTACAAAGCTAAATACTAAAGCAATCCCCCAGTAACCCACCTAATTTTTTTCTTTATGAAAATCCGACAACTTTGTTTTGCAATTTTGCGGTCCAGAGAATTGTATAAAATAATCACACACACACGCAAGTACGCGTACATATATATAAGTCCATAAAAGAATATGTTCTGTGTGAAATACACTTTTACAGTTGGAAATGCAAGCTGACATGCTTGTGTCTAATAAACATAGAATGCAAAGAGCGATTTTAATATTTCAAAATTGTATTCAACAGTTGGAGGGTAACAGACAAGGGATGAGATGGGGCAAAATTATGGAAAAATTAACACAGCAGTATCTAGTGCCCACTAATCACTAAGGGACTACAGATTTCTGTAACAAGCTCGGAAAAAATAAATTTAAGCCATAATTGCTGCATATTTTTGTATAATAATTAATTTAATTTAAATAAAAATTCTTAAAATTAAATATCAGTCAAGAGGCTTCTATATACCTCTCTTCACTCTAACCCTTATATTTTACAAATTTATTTGACTTTGAAATATTTATGTAGTAACTTTTTCACAAAACTCTGTGGCTAAAAATATTCGTGCAGGTACTCATACTCGTAGAGTTGACTCTCGTAGCAATAGGAGTCATATACCATATGACGCATTGCGTGCGACATCAAACTTCCTTCAGTAGATCTTCAGGCAAAACACGCCGCTAGAAGCGCGAAAATGAGGCTCAACACTAAAAACATGGAACGGTATTTCAGCCCAGAATCGGCCAATAATTGTAACCGACTCTGAACACTAAACGCACAGAATCCCCGCTGAGCCAAAATAAGCATAGCCTTAGCACACTGAGATGAAGAAGAAGAAGACGACTCTTGCCACTATCCTGCTCTATTCAGACGAAGATTCAATCCATAAACATTTCTTTAATGAGTTGAAAGATCTCAGCACAATGAAAATTAGGGATCTTCTAAAGGTTTTGAAAAGTTCACATTCGTTTTAAGGAGATCATAAAAGTTCCTCATCTGGCATCACAATGGGCTAAGAGCTTAAGTGTGGCTCGTAGTCGACAACCGCTAAAATCTAGCCGAACCGTTTGAACACCGGCACTAATTTTAACTGTAAGTAAAAATATTTACGAGTCGTGAAACTATAAAGATTTTCAATAAAAATGAGTGAAAATTTAATAAAATATTGGGGGACATCAGAATTCGTTTTAGAGGTATGGTTCCTTCGGCAAAGTTTCTTATTTTGATCCCTAGAATATGATTTTCGCAGAGCAATGGGTGATTTTTTTGCCTCCCCACAAATCATCCCGGCCTAGAGTACACATATCGTAGTTGAAAATTATTCAATTTAACCTCCATCTCGTGCAATTACCTGCTCCAGCCGGGACCTGAAGCGCCAACATGCGCGATCTACCTCCTCTTTATCCATTGTGGTCATCACTTCCTCGATGGTTGTCTTCAGAGCGTCCTTAGTGTTATGAGGCTTCGCGTTAACTTTTGCTTCAACTGTGCCCCACACGTAATAATCAAGAGGATTGCAGTCTGGGCTTGAAGGTGGCCAAAAATCTGGTGACCAGTGGGTAGGTAGGGTAGGTTATTCTGGAGCCAAGCCTGAGTCTTCTTTGCCTTGTGAGCAGGTGCGGAGTCCTGCTGAAACACATATTCTCTTCCAGCAGCCACGCGGTCCCTCCAGGGTTACGTGTTTTTGTAGCCAAACCACTCAATTATCTCTTTAGGGCTTTTTCCGGCGCGAAGTGACTCTAGTATCGCAGCTCTTCTGTCCTGGTCTCTACTCATCGTTTCACTAGCACTAACTCCGGCACTCCAATGTCAATCAGGAAACAATACACTAAAAATATGTCCCTTTATCAGCGGTTTTAGACTTAACGCTACTGCTCCAAAGCTTTCGAAATGTTTACCTCGACGGCCCTGTATGTCGCTATATGTGACATTTGGGAGCACGCGGCTCTACATATTGGCATGGCTCAGAAATGTCCAAATCTCAATGAATTTGCTGAATACAATCGTCTGAATTTGACCAATACCGAAGGTTATGTTAAGCCTGAAGGCAATGGTAGATTGCGGCTTATTGGCGTAGACCTGAGATTTCTGAAAATCGAACAGAAAGAATCACAGCAGAGTTACATCGTATGATCTCTATACTCTCAAATCGTTCACAATAAAGTTGTATCTTTTGACATGGAAATGGGGAATAAGTCACTAACAGACGACGCCAAAGCAACATGCCTGCCAAAAAATAGTTCTGTCTCTATTATAAACCCTATACGTCCAAAAATATGTGTAAATTAATTCTATTATTATATTATTTCTGCTTCATGTATATATATATAATTATTAATTGAACTTTATAAATGTATAATCTTTATACGCTTTTCGGTCTAACCACTACATATTTGCGTGGTACCCAAGCAGTACAAAGCTTTTGTAGGCCATGTATAAAACGACGCTAATGCTCCACCAAATAATCCCATTGACTCTGTTGCTATCAAGTAACTAACAACCGTTGACACTGCTAATTAATTCTCCATGCGATGGTGATGCAATCTGTGTAATAACTTGAAAGCTCCCCTGGATCTCTTAGCAGACGAAATGAACCGGCTGTATAACAGGCAAGGACGGTGGCACCAGCGGCAGAATCAATCGCAAAACGGGCGTTGGATCTACAAACTCATGCCGTGTGTTGATGAGTGGTTAGGAAGAAAACATACAGACACTGACTATCACGGTTCGCAGTTGCTCAACGGACATGACTGTTTTCACGAATGTTTGCAACTTTTTAAGCTGGTAGACTGCGCTTTCTATACAAACTGCTTTTCTCGAACAAGCCCTGAGTCATTAGCCATCCCCCAACACCCTTATTCGAGATATTTACGCAATCGTGATTCCGTCATATTTATTAGGAACTGAAGGCGACGCAGCCACAGCAATGAAGGCGGGCGACTTATGACGAAACCGGCGGCAGCCACGGACTTTTGAGTAAAACACTCACTAAAATATCACAAGACGGTAGTGGGTTAATATAACACTATTCCAACTTTTCCGATGTCTCCTCTACTTTAGAACACAGTGGATGTAATTGGGACTAACGACGGCCTTCAAAAGCCTGTAGGAAATGAACTTAGATGCAAGTACCTGTTGTGTCTTCGGACATAATCGCGACCCCAGGTAGAATTTAGCCGAGGTAAGAGGATTTTTATACTAAAATACTATACCATTGATGTGACACTTTTGAGATGTTTCTGACGTTTTGATTTAAAACTCTTTCAAAACAACAAATCCTCAGGCTGAGTACTGCAATTCAAAATATTAAGCACATGGAACAAAATAATTGAGAATCTACTTCTTGCAGAGTTAAGTTCTCGACTTACGGATTTGTAGGAAGACAATGTTAAAGTTCAAAGCATTTATGCAATACATCAGCTGAGTTAGCAATACTGATGAAGTTAATTCAGTAAAATACCTGCAACAAAATTAAGCTTTATCCTGCGCGCTTATAAAAGAAGTTGAACTTTTTTGTAGTGCTGAAGGTAGGGTCATTACCTTATAACTGCCTTTTGGCAGTTAAGCCCCCAAGTGTTGAGACCAAAAGTTGTTCTTTATTAGCAGATTTTGTTTAGTTTAGAAGGTTCTAGATTAAGTTAAGTCAAATTTTAGTTCTGTGGGCAAAAAGTAGGGTGAATTTATTTGTCAAACTTCGCGGGATTAAAATTTCGTTATAGTTATTTTTTTCATGAGTTGGCAGCGCTGTTAATAACATCTGGGTCAACTTTCATGTGAATGTCATTATCAGTAAAATATTTACGCTTGTGTTTACCAAACGACCAAGAGTGCATTTTTCGATTTTTACAATGTCTGATTTGATTGAGCAGAGAAGTGCCATCAAATTTTGTTTGCGGAATGAAATTTCGACTGCGGAAACGTTTAGCATGTTGCAGAAGGCATTTGGTGATTCGACCACGTCGCAGAAAAATATTTATAAGTGGGCCAACAAATCTTGGTTTTTGCATCACGTCTCACACTACACTCGTTCTTCGTGACCATTTCGCCAAAAATTCCACGCATATCGTTCCGCAACCACCGTATTCGCCTAATTTGGGTCCGTGTGACTTCTGGCTATTCCCAAAACTCAAGAAACCACTCCGGGGAACTCTTTTCGAGTCGATTGAGGAGATAAAAGCTGAATCGAAGAAGGTGCTGCTTGCTATACCGGAAATGCACTATTTGGCATGTTTCGGGGATTGGCAAAATCGATGGGATAAGTGTATTTCATCGAGAGGGGATTATTTTGAAGGGGATGAAATTGATTTACAAGAATAAATAAAGATTTTTCATTTTACAACCAAATTCACCTTACTTTTTGCCCACAGTAGTATTCTACCACAGCTGGTTAGAGATCTGCCACAGTTTTCATGATCAACCTACCACTAATTTAGTTCACGAAATGGTAACACTGCTAGCACCTCAGTAGTGCTATTAACACCACGAAACACATGAGACTACTGGATTAGTCTATGAGTTTATTAGACGGCACAGATGGAGCAAGTCAACATTTCAATCCCATTTTGCTGTTTCAACACCGTCGGTTTCGATGCTTGGGATCGTTATCTTCTTGTAAAATTCAAGTTTGACTAGCTCTTTCACACAGCTTCGCAGCTGACAGTAATAATGCTTTTTGGTAAATAAATAAAGAAGCCCCAAAATTAGCAGAACGGGCAGCCACAAACCTGAACCTTAAATGAATACAATTTGTTGAAGTTGTCGATTATCAGCGGTGCACCAGAACCGACGGATGAAACTAGAAGGTGGACCATGTAAAATTTGCTTTTCGAATCGGCTGTAAAAAAAAACGAATCAATATTTTTTCAAACTTTTTTTTATTTTGAAGATTGAATATTGTCATTTATGAATGAGAAATAATATCGTTCAAATGACTGTCACGACTGGGTTTACAGTAGGCCATTCGATCAACCCAATTTAAGCACATTTTCGATTGTTTGGGCTCCAATCTCATGAATGGCAACTTCGATTTCGTGTTTTAAAGCATCAATCGTCTCTGGATGGTTCGCATAGCATTTGTCCTTAACGGCTCCCCACAAACAATAGTCCAACGGGCTTAAATCACAGCTCCAAGGCATCCAATTGATATCGGAATTTCGGCTGATTATTCGGTTTTCAAGAACGGTAGCCAAAAGTTCGAGTGTAACTTTGGCAGTGTGACAAGTTGCACCGTCCTGTTGAAACCAAATGTCGTCCATGTAACCGCGGCTACTCGGTCATTTTCGAAAAAAATGGCCCGATGATGCCGCCAGACCAAAAACCGCACCAAACAGTGACTCGTTGTGGATGCATTCGCTTCTCCACAGTAACGTGTGGATTTTTTGAGCCCCAAATCCGACAATTTTGCTTATTGATGCAGCCACCGATGTAAAAATCAGAAAAGAAGAAGAAGACTCACCTCTTTGGAAATAGGTTTTCAATATTTCCCAATTTTGTTCAAGCGTAT
>JAYXIM010028972.1:0-17180 GCA_037575425.1 Anastrepha fraterculus
ACACTTTATTACTAACACGAATAGTTACTTACTTTCTTTGTATTTAACATCGCATTATCGCATTATCTTCCAGCCCGACTTCAACCAACAACTTACTACGCCAGAAACTTCGAGCATCACATAATGTCACGATCGTCTCTGTAAGTAGGGCAATTTTTTATATACTTTCCTGTTCCGGCACTGCTAAGCTCTGATGACGACTGCCGCTACTCTTAACATGAATATCGAACTAGTTCTGAACCAGAGCTTCGTTTAGCTACATAATTCAGGTTTTCTCTGCAGGGTCAGCACTAATTACATTTATAAATTTTGCAAACCGAAAAGCTACTTTCTTTCAAAATGCCCGACTCCAATCAAACTGAGGTTAAGGTTCAACGCTTATCCACATACTCGTATCGCACGTTACTGCCCCACAAGCTTTTGCAAACATGTGCTTATACGAGTATGTATGTGAGTACTCGTAATATTGGTCAGTTTGTTGGCTTTGCACGTGCCTTGAGAATTTATTTTAGAAAACAAGAGTCTTTGCGGTATTTAAATTGATTTTATGGCCAAATTACCTTAGTTAAATAACGTAAATACTGCAAATGAAAAGAGAGAATCGTTTATATTATACATTTCTACAGTAATATGTGTATGTATGTATATTTCTTTCCACTATGTAGATTTGTATTCAATGGGTTGTCAATGCAAACATTTTAGAGAGGTCTAAAAAATCAATTGGCATTTGTTGTTGAGTATTGATATTTGTTGCTCAATATGCTAAATATTAGAAAAGCAATATTATATATGTATATATATACTTTATATGTCAGCGGTTATATATCCATACACCCTTTGTTGGATGTTTGCCTAAGCTCCTCCTTAAATTTGTGTTATGCGTCATAATATTTCTACATGCAGAATTTTTTCTGAGAACCAGGCAGAGAGGCAGAAACACACTCAGAAGTTTGCAATTGCCATCTGAGGAACAACAGATATAAGAAAACACCTTTTATTATCAATTCGTGTTTCATACCCAGAGTGGGTTTCAAACCCAGGCCGTATCGCATCGTAGCTGCAACCAAACCATTCACTCCGATGACCGAAAGAATATTAATATTAATATTATTTATACAGTTTTTGTTAAATAGTTATTGAAACTATATGGTGGCCAGATAAGAACGGAAAATATATTTAAATGGTACTAAAGGCATTGATGCTGCTTCTTGAATTAAATTAGAAAAATGTTTTTGAATGGTGTAAAGATAATGTACAAATTTTTAACATACCATTTAAAGAACTTGGAAAAATAAGATTCATAAAAAGTTTGGATTATCCAATGATCTAAATTATTTTGAATTATATTGAACCAAGCGAAAGCTAAACAAATCTTTCCAGTATCTGGTTTTCATAATGGCGAAACTGCAAATTCCGTTTCAGATGATACCAATCTTTTCGCTGATCTTTTTGTGGCTAAATGTGGATGAGGATATACTCGACACGATGCTGAGTCTGCTATTTTAATTGCTATTGATTATTGTGTCGAAAGTGTGCCCTTTGATCTTGGGATTGTGGCCATAGAAATATTATTGAAGGCATACAAAATCTCAGATGGTCATTCGTGGTTCTGCTCATAACTGTCCTATAATAGAGTCTAATTTTTTTGAGTCAGGCATTTTCATTGACGCCACCCAGATTGTCCGATCTTGCGCCGTTCCCACGACAGCCGGTTCTACGTAACCGGAACGACCCGGATTTATATCCGGCCAAGGACTGTCACTTCAGCAGTATTCCTCGTATATGCACGGGGAATGTTTATACTGCTACAACAACAACATCTTACGCCTATGAACTTTTTCTTTTTAGGTACCTCTAAAGTAAAGTCTATGAAACAAACCCGGCGACCATCCCAGCACTAAAAGAAAATATTCGCGAGGTTAATAGATTCCCCATATCACTTCTGCAGCGAGTACGACGGAGTACCGACGCCAGGTTCCAAGAGTGTATCCGCAGTAACGGTAAACATTTAGAGGAAATATTTTTTGTAAAATAAAATCCGCACTTGTCTTCTTTGTAATGGTTATTGAAATAAACTTTTATCATTAGTAATTCTTTTGAATTGTTAATTTTGCTTTTAATTCCTAATTCTGTACGCGGACAAGGGCAGAGAGTGTACAGACACTGAACACTAATTTACTAGATCAGTCCACGGGGTCCACAAGCACAAGCGACCAAGTTACCAAGGTGTTGGAAAAAAGTTACCAAAAAGTTACCAAGCGGTTCTTAGCACAGTTTTATTGTGCTAACAAAAAAAAGTAACAAATATGAAAAAAAAATTCAATTCGTATGCTTTGCATATCAGTTAGTATACATATGTAAATAATAATAATAAAGTTCGATACATTTGTACTTTTGGCATTACACATTAGGCCGGTTCTTATTACGTTTAACTAATAAATCAATATACTATAAATACAAGTTGTTTACATTGAAAAAAAAAACATAAATTTCTTAAATTTTTATACATTTGTAGGTACATACTTATTTCAGTCTTATGGTGATCATACATGCTTAGCGTCTAGAGCATGGCACAATTCGTTTGCTCTCATTATATTATTAACAGTATGATATTCAAGTTTATTTCTCAACTTAGTTTTAATTAAGCTTAATTCAAAAAATTTCCGTTCCGCAGCAGCTGAGCTGTGTGGAAGGCTCATTAAATTAAATATAAAATTAGATAAATTATAAAAGGCGGTTTCATTCAGAGCGTTTTTTGACACACTGACATTACACCAGAATGTATCTAAATCTAATTCGCCCTTGAAATCATTTTTAGACAGTCTTAAAAGATTCCATTCTGTTACGACTGTTTGTACATCAGAGCTTAACGCATAAGAAAAATTGTTTAAAATTTGTAAAATTTCATTATTTGTTTGACATAAGGCATTTTTTGGAATAATAGCTGGCAAGTATTTAAGATCTTGCCTATTAAAATTGAACCGCATTTTTAACTGTTTTATCATTTCAATATAAAACTCTCGGATGGCTACCTTTATTTTAAGAATTTCCATCTCCGAAAAGTTTTTGCTTTGCAAGTAACTTTCAGCTTTAACGCCAATATATACATTTTTCGATGGTAAATATTATATTTGTTTGTCTCATACAAGTCTAGATCTGCTAAGTTTCGAATACTTTCTACATATTCATTATCCATATAATTACACGCAATGAGTTTAAAATTGATTTCGATTTGCGAATACGAAAAGGGTAGTCTAACTTTTTCTGACTGAAATTCTTTGTTCAAGTCATTTATAATTTTCAAAATATAGGACAAGAAATAAAAGTATACTTTTACCTCTTCATCTGCCATTAAAATAGCCAAATCTTTGGCCTTTATTCCATTTACTTCTTGCACAGAAGACAAAAAGTATAATTGTAATGGTGCCCATTGCTCCAGATTTCTATTTATAACATTTACAGTATTCCTGAAATTCTTTTAGTTCGCATGTCCTTTTAGGAATAGGAATGAATAGCTAGAGCACAGGTGCAACGAATGGCAACTACTTTTCAGGTAAAAAACGGTGTATCCCTTGCATCGTGGCGCATATACCGATAACAGTCAACATGTTAATGGTAACTAAACCTTGCATAGTTCAACAATGCATCTGTGTATCGATTTATAATATTTTTATCGGAGGTAAGCTCTTCTTCATTTGCTTGTGCATATTCACAATGAACAGTCAGATCATCAAAATTATTTGCATTATCAATGTCTGATAATCAATTTTTGTTTTATACCAAAACTATGTAGCAGAAAAAGTTACCAAACGCAAATTAAAGTTGCCAAGTTACCAAAGGCGAAAAAAGTTACCGCGTTTGGTAACTAATTACCAGGTTCGGCAACCGTGGATCAGTCACGAGGGCAGTGGCCATTGATACCAAGGATACGTGGATACGCGAAATGTTCTTACTGTTGTAATCTTGTAATGTACAGACCTGGAATCTAGTTTTCTTTCAATTTTTTTTTTTTTCAAATTAAAAAAAAAGTTACAGGATCAATGGTGCCATAGAAAACCATTTTGAAGAGAAATCTAAGGAATATTTTTTCAGAGGCACAAAGACGTTATGTTCACGTTGTATAAAGTGTATTTGATTTAAGAAGGATTGCTTTGAAAAATGTGAAAACGAGGATATAGCCTTCATTGCTTTTTTGTATTTTTTTCTTTCTTATTACTAAATACACTGGTTTACAGCCAAAATGCACCAGAGACGCCGTTATGAAATTCCTATGTAAAATCACCGTCTGATTCCGAAAATCAAGGTTATTTTTTATTCTATGGTAACGTTTTTGAGATATTTACGAATTACCGTTATTTCAAAAAAACAAAAAATTGGGCCCACTTAATCATATATATCTCGAAAACGAATTGAACGATTCCAAAACCGTTTAAAGCTTTTAAAAGGTAATAAAATTTCTTATAAACTGTGTGTAAAACACTTTTTGCTAGGTCCTGCAGATTCAAAGATAACGAACTATCATAACGGATTTTTTAAATTTTTTTTGTAAAAATATAAAAAAATTTGTACTTTGAGAGAAAGGATCTCGAAAACTTTTTACTTTTTCGTGTATTTTTTGTTTTCACTCTAAGCTCTGTTTTATTACAAAAAAAATAAACTTTGATTAAACAAAATCGATGAACTAATACAAAAGTTACAAGCATTCAAGTAAATATATCCATATAGTAAAACTTAAGTACCCTACAAATAATAGCATATGTACATATGATTCTTAAACTATCTATTTAGGCGACATATGAAATTTATTACACCAATGAAGTGGAGGGAACCAACTTGCCATTCAACGGACTGCTATATTTGTACTACAAAAGTATTTGGGGTTGGAAAGTCTAGAAAAGTAACCTATGCGAACATATCTACAGTGTCATTACCAGAACTAAATTCAACGGAAGCTACATTGCCAGAATCAAATTTAACTTTAGTTTCGGCTCCAGTTTCATTGTCAACAGCAGTATCTGATTACGCGGCATCATGTTGTACTGAATTGCAAACGGAAAACGAAAGAAACCCTTTGTCACAAGCACAACTCACTGATTGGATAAGGGATTTGGAATTGTCAAAAGAAAAGGCCGAACTACACGCCCCTCGTATGCAACAATTTAAATTTGTTTCATCCGATGTTAAGGTAACATATTATAGGACTCGTCACGAACAATTCTCCCAGCACTATACGAAGAAGGACAGTGTTTGTTATTGCAAAAACATTGCTGGTCTATTTAAACAGTTTGGTGAACCATATGATTCAAAAGAGTGGCGATTGTTCATAGACGGCAATTAATTAAGTTTAAAGGCCGTATTATTGCATATTGGCAACCAAAAGCCATCTATCCCGATCGCGCATGCAGTAAATACGAAGGAAACATATGAGACAATGGAAAAATTGCTTAAATTAATTAAATACGAAGAACATGATTGGAAAATATGTGCCGATCTAAAAGTCGTTGGAAAGCTATGTGGTCTACAATCTGGATACACAAAATACTGTTGCTTTCTATGCAAATGGGATAGCCGAGCACGTCTAAACCACTACATCATAAAGGATTGGCCAGAACGAATCGAGTTTCAAGTTGGCGTGGAACATAAAATAGTCACCACTTATAAAGAAGGAAAAAATAATTCTACCTCCGCTCCACATCAAGCTCGGCCTTATCAAAAACTTTGTCAAGGCTTTGGACAAAGAAGGCGAAGCTTTTCATTATTTGAAAACAATCTTTCCACAGATTTCAGAAGCAAAAATAAAGGAAGGGATTTTTGTGGGGCCGCAAATAAGGAAAATAATGGCCAATACCCATTTCAAAGAACTATAGTCACCAGTGGAGGCAGCGGGTTGGGACCCTTTGGAAAAGGTCGTTACTTCTTTTTTAGGTAAACTCAAAAGTCCTAACTTCGAGCTGATAGTGAACGATTTAATCAAAAACTATGCGGAAATGGGTAAATAAAAAACACATATAAGACCGTTTTATATATATATATATAAGGCCGTTTTCTAAGTTAACCTTAAAACTAAACAAAAAATTTGAAAGCAAATTTTTAAATTTACATGAGAATATATAGCCCTTAATCTAAATTTATTGCCCTGCTCCGAACAAACAAGAACGACCAAAATTTGTTCTGAATTGGAAGATTAACCCAGCCTAAGAAAATTATATGCTAATTTGTCACTTATGTATTTATCTAATTCCCTTTTTAATTTTCTTTCAGGAGTAAATATGTCTTTAAAAATTCATTTTCTGCACTCCCATTTACATTTTTTCCCGCAAAATCTTAGCGACGAAAGTGACGAGCATGGCGAAAGGTTTCACCAGCAAATGAAAATGATTGAAAGTCGGTATCAAGGATTCTGGGATACTTAAGTTTTACTATATGGATATATTTACTTGAATGCTTGTAACTTTTGTATTAGTTCATCGATTTTGTTTAATCAAAGTTTATTTTTTTTGTAATAAAACAGAGCTTAGAGTGAAAACAAAAAATACACGAAAAAGTAAAAAGTTTTCGAGATCCTTTCTCTCAAAGTACAAATTTTTTTATATTTTTACAAAAAAAATTTTAAAAATCCGTTATGATAGTTCGTTATCTTTGAATCTGCAGGACCTAGCAAAAAGTGTTTTACACACAGTTTATAGGAAATTTTATTACCTTTTAAAAGCTTTAAACGGTTTTGGAATCGTTCAATTCGTTTTCGAGATATATATGATTAAGTGGGCCCAATTTTTTGTTTTTTTGAAATAACGGTAATTCGTAAATATCTCAAAAACGTTACCATAGAATAAAAAATAACCTTGATTTTCGGAATCAGACGGTGATTTTACATAGGAATTTCATAACGACGTCTCTGGTGCAGAAAAAAGTTGAAATTTGTGATCCAGTGATATCATTAAACTCTGCGAAACCAAATACAGACAAAGCCCTGGATAGCACTAAGCATGCCTTTGAACTTCAATTAAATCGGCGGATCTTATTTTAAAAACGATACCTTTATTTCTTTTCGGTTGCTGATTATTTGCACATATATATATTAGGCCTGGTCGATTTGTGAGGAGGCAAAAAAATCGCCCATTGCTCTGTGAAAATCATATTCTAGGGTTCAAAATAAGAAACTTTGCCGAAGGAACCATACCTCTAAAACGAATTCTTATGTCCCCCAATTTGGGTCGAACTTTTTAGTTTCTTTTCTCATGTAAAGGCCAAAAATGGTGATATTTTGAAATGATTGTATGGGGAATCCCCCAGGGGAGTTCCAGGGTGTGTGCCTCTGGCATGGGTGGATCGGCCGTCCAAAGTTAGTGGGGGTCGGTCATGCATTTGGACTCGATTGGAGCACTCAAAATGGGTCAAAGTGAGATTTTTCGTTCGACCCAAATGGGGGGATATCAGAATTTGTTTTAGAGGTATGGTTCCTTCGGCAAAGTTTCTTATTTTGATCCATAGAATATGATTTTCACAGAGCAATGAGCGATTTTTACATCGACCCGCCCTAATATATGTATATATTATATATAATTGGAGCGCACACCCGTTTTGTGTGTTTGGCCGAGCTCCTCTTCTTATTTGTGGTGTGCGTCTTGATGTTGTTCCACAAATGAAGGGGCCTACAGTTTTAAGCCGATTCCGAACGGCAGATATTTTTATGCGAAGCTTTTTCATGGCAGAAATACACTCGGAGGTTTTGCCATTGCCTGCCGAGGAGCGACCGCTATTAGAAAATGTTTTTCTTAATTTTGATGCTTCACTACCTTAATTTTAATAAAAGACATAATTCCTGTATGTCTAAACAATGTAGTCAAAAATCAATGGTTAAAATGAATTTATCTTAGAAAATTAAACAGGGGTTAACAGGCACTTTAGTGGCAATCGGCCTACGGGCTGGTTTCTGCACAGCGGCATTAGTCAAATTTAATGTAATGCAAGCATTGCCTGCGCGCAATTTCTGAGACCGAAACGTTGGTAACCTTAGTAAGTATAAATCGTTATGATGCTTGTAAATATGTACTACAGCTACTATGTATGCATACTCCATTTTTAGGAAGCCACACTATGAAAACAATTATGGCGCCTGCACTTCGAAAATAGCATCGGTTGTGACCATAAAGCCTCCCACCACCACCAACCAATAGTTCCGTACCAGTGCGAGCATGAATGAAAAACGATTTGTTAGACAACTTCTGTTGTTGCAGCTGTAGTTAGTGGAGCAGATAGCAAAAGACAATAGAGCATTGTCCATTGATTGCTTTTGACTAAATTGATTGTAAAATCGGAAAATACTCGCAATGCGGCAGAAACACTTGCAACAAAATTACTCAATAGTCCACAAATAAATATAGGTTGTAAATATGTATGGTTGTGTTAAACCTGGCAAAGGATGGGGTTAAATTAGAAAAGGAATCCTGTTAGACCAACATTTTTTCCTCCTCTTGGACAAAATCATTCGAAAATCGGATTAAATAAGTGAGTACTTGTACATAGAGACGCTCATGCAGACATCTAGGTATTATGCGGCACATTTGAGGCATACAAATCTCTTCGTACCACAAGTGCCACGTGATATATGTGTAGTATATATTTATATGTGCATTTCTGTGTATGTAAGTGGGCTTGCTCAAGCCAATACTTATAAATTGTGAGTCATTGTTCGATGGTGTTGGGACTGAATGTGATTGAAAATGTTCGTACTGCAAAAAATTTTTTTTTAAATCCTTCATTCATTCCAATTGTATGCTTTGTCTTGTCTAATCTTTGCTGCATTGGCGACATGCAATCTACTACAAAATATCTCACATAATTTGCTTCTTATATTGATTTATCAATCGAAAATCTACATTTAATTGGAGAAGAAAATATGGTGTTGGTTTGCCAGATATTTAAAGGTGTCCTAGTCTACATACATTAGAACTGCAATTCAAAATGCCTTACAGTAAATACTGAGTGCTAACTCGCCATACAGAACTAGAATAGATTTATGGGCGGACTTACTACTCTCACTGCTCTTTAATCCGTTAATCCTCCCAAAGCATATTATTAAATAACTTTTATTACACTTTTCTCATAAGCGAACACCTGCAATGCGTGGAAAAGATTTTATACGTTGTGTTGAGTAGGGAAATCCCGCAATAGTTTTTGTAGTTTAATTTATCGCGTTTCTTGTGAATGGCGAGTATTATTGCTGTGTTCCAGTCGCCTGGCAGTGTTTCATTGTTCCAGATCAATGTGGTCAGGTGATGCATTCTTTCAATGTAACTAGTACTTTCGTTTTTCAGGAGCTAAGCTATTATAGGTATTGTCTTCTCCAGGCGCTTTGAAGTTTTTCATATAGTTGACTGCATCTAATATTTCTTGTAATGTAGGTGGTTGTTCGTCAGGGTGGTCTAGAACTGTGTTGTTGTTCGCATGAAGTATGTTAATATCTGTAAAAGCACCAATTTCACCAGCATTCAGCAGCTCTCTAAAGTACTTGACCCACCTTTCTACTATCTCCTGCTTTTCCGTAAGTATGTATTATATATCACCATTTTTGTTCTTGCATATATTTGCTCTTGGTCGAAATCCGCGATTTTCTGCCTTAACTTTGCTATACAATTTGCGGGTTTGCTTGTCGTTGAAATGTATGCACAGGTTCTCTATCTCCTTTTTCATGGAATCTCTTTTCTTTCTTTTGCACATTTGCGTTGCTGCGTGCCTTTTTTCAATGTATGTTTCTTCAGCGACACGAGTTTTCTTCAGCAACCATTTCTTCCTCGCTTCATTTTTTAGGTCAATCATCCTCTTGCATTCTTTATCGAACCATTCTGAATTTTTAATTTTAACTTCGCATCCAAGTATAGAATCCGCTACGGTTGTGATTGAGTTCTTTAAGCATTTCCATTCTTCTTCTATACTGTCGGATGTTTTTTGTCCCCTTAGTTCTTTGACAATTTCTGTCTGGAATGAAGTTTTGACCTTGAGATTGGCTAGTTTATTAGTGTTCCATTTTATTGTTTTTGCTCCTTTACCTTTCATGACGTTCGAGAGCTTATGTCGCATAATTATCCTTACTAAGTAATGGTCGCTGTCGCAATTTGGACCCCTAAGACTGCGGACATCAGATATGTTGCTTTTTCTTCGTAGGTTGATATGAACATGATCAATTTGATTTGTTTTGCTGCTTTCGGGTATCTTCCAGGTACCTTTGAGTATTTTTTAAGTGCGGTGCTCGCGATATATGTTGTCGTGGAGCTTGCGAAATTGCAGAGGCGTCTGCCTTTATCGGACGTTCTCTCGTGAAGTGAATACTTACCAGCTACTTTCCTGTTGCAACTTTCGTTGCCTATTTTTGCATTAAAATCTCCTAAGATCATGTTTACTTATTTTGTTGTATAATTCTTCTAGATTCGTGTAAAATCAGTCCTTCTCATTTTCGCTTGCGTCTTCGGTTGGCGCATATGCTGATATTAACGTTAGGTTGTTGAAAGGTCTTTTGATGCGTAATTTGCAAAGTCTATCGTTCACTGGTTCGAAACCAAGTATCTTATGTCTTATGTTTGCGTTGATCCAGAATCCTGTGCCGTTTCTGCCCGACTATACCACAAGTCGTATTCTTTTTTATTAATTTTCCCAGAGTCCTTCCACCTTATTTCCTTTAGGGCCACGATATCTATTCTACACTTTGCAAGTTCCGTCGCTATTTCGTTCATTTTGCCAGCTTACAGCGTGGTCCTTATATTCCAAGAGCCGAGTTTCAATTAAATTTTCCTTTTTCTATTTATCCGGTCGTCTACGTTGTTTTGGGTTGTTATCCGAAGCTTTTGTGTAGCTTTCATGAGAATAAGTTTCCGCTGAGTGGGTTGTCAGCCCTACGTCAGTGAGGCTGGAGTTCAGCCAAGTGGTTATAGGGTTATACCGCCCATATTCGACCGTCAGTGCCTCGTTTGTTATCGACAAGATGTACCAGCGTGTAGGAGAGGTTGACTGTTGAATAGGAGAGGCTTTATAATCGCTTCACTACTCAATTAACAGCCCCGTTATTATTTATAGTATATGTTAAAAATGAATGGGTAAATTTGGGCATACAAGCGAATTTTTGTCCTGTATTGGTCTGTTTAAACACGTAAATCTCCAAAACTAGTGCAAAGAATTTTCATAGGCTTTCAGCTCGAGCGAGTTTAGAGTAATAGATTGACTTTATTCATGAAAAGCGATCCGTAGGAAAAAACAGACAACCTAATTTTACTTTTTACCTAGCCCACGATTGACATCCGCCGAACAAATAAAATATTTTAAACTTCAAGCTTCTTGCCGCTGAATTGGATTCATTTGTATCATACTTATTTAGAATAACCAAAACCTTGTAATCAAAGCTCTAAACTTTGTATAAAATTTACGAAAATTTAAAATATTTTAAAAAACTGTTTTCAATATTTTAAACTTTTTGAACAGACGCTTTAGAAAATGACTGGCTATGCTGTATAACAAAGTGTAAGTTTGAAGTCACTCAAAAGTCGCGTTGATTATTCAGAACCCTTTTTGCTTACAATGTTGGGAATTTTCTTGTTTTCTTTTTTAAAAAGTTTATTACAAAAATCACCAAAAATTAATCACAAAATCTTAGGAAAGCAAGAGATTGAAACTAAGAGTTCAAAGTATTAGCAAAAGTATATTTCTCTAAAAAAATATCAATTGGTAGAGAACTCGTGACCTTATTTAATTCACCAAGTGAAGAATATTATAATTTATACAACCAAAAACATAAAGGACGATGAGAGTACAGTTCTTCTAACTTCTAAGGTTCTAAAGCTTATTAGAGGCATACGAGAGTTATGAGAAGACGTAGGCTCAGAAAAATTCAAAGGTCACAAAACAAAATGTGAAAATTGTAAAGAATCAGCTAAAAACAACTACCCACATCGTTAATAATTAAAACAAATAGTACAAGACCTGAATACTACCCTGAGAAACCCGAAAACAAGCCAAGAAAGATTTCGGAGAAGTGCCAACAACGGTGTCAACACACAAAAAACGAATGAAATACAAAATAAACTTAACAACTACTAACTAAGATATAGCAAGACACTGCTAAGTCAGAAACTGTATCTTTTGTTCAACAATATATTCAAGCACTTTAGAAATTGTTGAAAGCTTAGCATAGGTCCATAATTATAGACCTTATTTTATTGGGCAAAAGGTAAGGTGAATTTGGTTGTAAAATGAAAAATCTTTATTTATTCTTGTAAATCAATTTCATCCCCTTCAAAATAATCCCCTCTCGATGAAATACACTTATGCCAACGATTTTTCCAATCCCCGAACATGCCAAATAGTCCATTTCCGGTATAGCCATCAGCACCTTCTTCGATTCAGCTTTTATCTCCTCAATCGACTCGAAACGCGTTCCCCGGAGTGGTCTCTTGAGTTTTTGGAATAGCCAGAAGTCACACGGAGCCAAATCAGGCAAATACGGTGGTTGCGGAACGATATGCGTGGAATTTTTGGCGAAATGGTCACGAAGAACGAGTGCAGTGTGAGACGGTGCATTATCGTGTTGGCCCATAATTCTGGTCTTTTGAGACGAATTGCTTCACGTAAACGACACATAACGCTCAAATAATGTTCCTTATTAACAGTTTGGCCAGATGGAAGGAATTCATAGTGCACCACACCAAGAAAATCGAAAAATACTGTCGTCATGACCTTTATTTTTGAACGACTTTGACGTACTCTTTTCGGTCGGTTGTTTCAGGATCGTAAGCATAAATCCAAGTATCATCTCCCGTAATGATGCATTTGAGCTTGTTCTGATAGTCTGACAGCATTGTTTCATAAACATCAACGCGACGACTTGTTTCCAAGAAATTGAGAGTTTTCGGTAGCAAACGAGATTTGACTTTTCGTAGGCCCAAATGATCTTTCAAAATGGATTTCTCAGATCCTTCTGATATTCCGATCATATCAGTAAGGTCTTTAACAGTCAACCGACGACTTTTGAGCACTAACTCCTTCACTTTATTGACGTGTTGGTCATCTGTTTACGTCGATGGTCGTCCGGAGCGCTCCAAGTCATCAACACGTTCTGCACCCTCATTGTACCACTTATAAACATTTTTCTGCGACATGTACGAATCACCAAATGCCTTCTGCATGCTAAACGTTTCCGCAGCCGAAATTTTATTCCGCAAACAAAATTTGAAGGCATTTCTCTGCTCAATCAAATCAGACATTGTAAAAATCGAAAAATGCACTCTTGGTCGTTTGGTAAACACAAGCGTAAATATATTACTGATAATGACATTCACATGAAAGTTGGCCCAGATGTTATTAACAGTGCTGCCAACTCATGAAAAAATTAACTAAAGCGACATTTTAATCCCGCGAAGTTTGACAAATAAATTCCCCTTACATTTTGCCCATAGTAGTATACATATATAGAGGAGTTCATCCAAACAGTTAAACTCTTTGAGATATTTCTGATATTCTGCACAATGGGTTTGGCTTTTCGGTTCTTTTAGCCTTTTAGTTTGCAATTATACAATGGCAATTTATAAGACCTTTTATTTAAAATTGGAGTGTTATTCTTACAAAATTTAACAAGAACTGTTTTAAAAGTATGATGAAACATCAGAGGATGAAATTTAACAATAAAAAGTTACAAGATTTGCAATTAACTAAAATGTTGCCATGAAAAGCAGAGGACGGAAAGTTACAAAATATTATAATGTTCAGATGTATAAATAAATATGTGTTTTAAGAGTGTAAGTATAAGCTGGTACTTTATCTGTTATTTTGCTGATGCATAGCCCGACAACTGACATTTCGTAAGACATCGCCACTTGCTAACATGAAAAAAGATAGAACCCGCTGGAGTTGAGCTGAAAAGTAAACTGGCATATTCTTAGTTCACAACTGGTATTTTTGCCGGCAAGGCATATGCATCATAAGTGATACTCATATCATACGAGTAGGCCATCGTCCAACTCTTTAAGTTGCAAACGTTTTTAGTCAACAAGATTTGCTGCCACCAGCAAATGAAATGAAAAGTTTACAGTATAAGCACTTTGACTTTGACTTTGAAAATTAAATTCAAATGCTTTTGCCCATTTATTGTAAACAGCTGACTAAATTGCAAATCAAGCTGATGATTTTGCAATATGCTTTATTGGTCACTTTGTAAGTAGAAAACTTTATAAAAATGCCTTTATTGTAATGTAAAAAGTTAAAATAAAAGTGACTTACATTAAATTTATAATAGTTTAATATTTCTGGATTATTGTAAGCTGTAACTTCTATTATCTTTCTACTTTATTCCAGTATGCTCTAAAGAGGTTCCCATACAAATAAGTTGGTCATGACAAGGCCAGCTACGTAATATGTCTGGAGTTAAGGTTACCAGGCAGTGTTGGAGAACATTTAGCAAATAATAGGGTCGGAAACCAGCTTCTATGTATATCTCATGCAAGATGCTGTAGGTGGCGTCCGGACCCTAGGTAAACCTAAGGTTTCAACGCTGAATATGCTGCAGAGAAGCATATGTGTAAATATAAGGAGCTTGTTCAAGAGCTGTTCTGGTATGTGTTTTGTTGAATATGACTTCTCTGGTTCTGCATCAATTGGCTTAATTCCAGACTCTGGGCTTTTTGATGGCATAATACCTCGAAGCTAATGGCTTTTCAGTCGCAAATTTTCACAATAGTCAGTGCAGCGGAATAAATGATTGGAGGAGATATTACGGTTGCCAGATCAGACGCTGTAATTAATGGTGGATGAGAAATATGCCCGCATCTTCTATCCGGGAATGTGAGCTCAGCTAAGTTCCTTCGCAAAGAAGAACAAACTTGAACTTATGTGGAAGAAAAAAGATATATTTAAAGTAGTGATACTTACATAAACATAAATATTAAAATAACCTGCAAAGGAAAAGAAAAATAATAAGTTGAAAAGGAAAATGAATAAATTGACACTTTTAATTGTTATCGCTTATGTGAAGTAGTGACGAATTTGTAGTGGCCTTTATATAATATTATAAAGTACTCAATATGCATTAAGGCCCTCGCCTCATTTGAAATTGGGTTTTTGGGTGTTTCC
The DNA here is from genome assembly GCA_037575425.1 of Anastrepha fraterculus. Lineage (NCBI taxonomy): Eukaryota > Metazoa > Arthropoda > Insecta > Diptera > Tephritidae > Anastrepha > Anastrepha fraterculus. The sequence continues at coordinate 15,112 of JAYXIM010028972.1, forward strand.
TTAAAAGTGTGTAAAACGGAAACGAGAAAGGATTTTTAATTTTTGTTTTCAGTATTTTGTTTTTTAATCTATTGTTAAACAATAAAAAAAACTTTCCCAAATTCGTTCAAAACATGTTCTTCCAAAAAAGGTATGTCGCTGGCGAAACGGATTCCACAGGTGTCTGAAATCAAAATGGCAAAAAGGTTCTTGTTCAGTAAGAATGTCGTTATCGTGTGAACGACGATCTTAAAAAAAATAAAATTTGACAAAAACCGGTTTTTGACCCTTTTTTAAAAAACATTTTTTCCCCGAATGATTCACATGATAACGACATCAAATTCTGAAAACAATAATAAAAATCTTTTTTCGTTTCCGTTTTACACACTTTTAAAGAAACATCCAAAAAACGCCATTTCAAATAAGGAGAGGGCCTTAAACGGTGTTTTTGGCACGCCCTCCACACTAAAATAGGCACAAGTATTATTATTATTAGAAGGCCACTACGCACTGCGACCAGAGCTGATCTATTGTGAAAGGTATATTTTTGTAACCCTAGAGTTTTAGGCTTTTTAAAAATTTTAGCACAATTTTGGGTTTGTTGTTCCAAAGATTGCATGGAGATACTACGATACCACCAAGGTGATGAAGTCTCTGTCTGCCCAACGCAGGACATTCACAAAGCACATGTTCTGAGCTTTCTGTGTCCATTTCGCAAAAGCGGCAGACATTGGTCTCAGATAGACCAATATTATTTAGATGATACCTCAGGCTGCAGTGACCTGTAAGATATCCTGTTAAAAGACGCAGATCTACTCTGCTTAGTGAGAGAAGCTTGTCAGATATTCCTTTGTTGGGACTTAGGAATAGTTTGGCTTGACGCTGACTGGCACAGTTTAGCCAGTGTGCAGCAAGTTTACTTTCTTCCCATTTCCTAAGGAATTCATTAATATGGCCTTTTGTGAGTCCACCATTTGTTTATTATTGTAAGGACTTGCTGCATGCGATCCGAAATGGTTTCCTCATAGCAGCCTAATACATAAACTACTAGGTCATCAGCGTAGCCCTGAGTGTGAAGACCTAGGTTGTTCAGTTTGTGGAGAAGTTCATCTATGACTAGAGTCCACAAAAGAGGAGAGAGTACGCCTCCTTCAGGGCAACCTCTTATGGATTTGATAGATTTGATTTTCCTCCTAGTACTGATCGTCCTAGATTTCTGCATGAATATTATCCATCTAGTGATGGGTTCAGGTACCTCCTTTTGATATAGGGCATTATAGATTGCCTCATAGGAAGTGTTAAAGCCCCTGATATGTCAATAAATGCACATAGAGCTATCTGTTTGGACTCAGTAGCCTTTTCAATAACTGTTACCAGGCTGTGTATTGCAGTCTCAGTGGATTTTCCCTGTTGATAGGCAAACTGAAGTCGATGCAGTGGGAAGTTAGCTAAACAAAAGTGAAAGTACTCCCAATTAGTTTTTCTGGGGTTTCTGTAAATTGTCATTTATGGTTTGGTCGCACCTATATCAAATCTAATATGTCTGTGATCCGACATAGATGTTTCCTCTGACACATGCCAATTTGAGACTTCGGACAAAGCATTATGGCTAGAGAGAGTGATGATGTCAAGGACTTCTCCCCTGATTGCATTAATAAATGTCGGTTCGTTGCCTCGTTTTAGGATAGATATATTATACCTAAGTAGAAATTCAAGAATGTACTCACCTCTTGGATTTATGTTTGCGCTCCCCCATGCTGTGTGGTGCGCATTTGCATCACAGCAGAGGATCCACAGGGGGCGTTTTTGCTGACAGTATTCCACCAGGGCTATAACCTCCCTTGTTGGAGCAGTAACCTCATCTCCTAGAAGGTAGGCGGAAGCAAGTACTACCTCATGCTCACCTTTGCTCGTTGGCACTTTTACCCAAATCGCCACCAGGTCTTCTGTAATAAACTGTAAAATTGGGATAAAGGTTAGTTGATTATTTATTATCAACGCCGCTCTGGGACGGTCTTTGTTAGCAGCATATATCAACTTACCGTTTACGCTCTGGAGTCCCAGAACGACTCCTTTACGTACCCATGGTT
>JAYXIM010028975.1:0-145468 GCA_037575425.1 Anastrepha fraterculus
ATGAACACCAGGGGAAAGTAGGGCGAACCTATTTTCCCTAGGTGGGGATGCCCCAAGGGGCATTGTTTCACACCTATATAATAACACTAAACCCTCGGATATCACTCGCGTAAGCAACTGTACACGGGCAATTTAAGTGAATTTATTAATGTGTTTACGTAGGTAAACGAATATGAAAGCAAAGAGAGTACAACTACTACACAGCGGAAGAGATAGTGACCGTACGCAACGAATGTTAGTCGGTGACTGAGAATAGCTTCAATATTCAGAGGATTTTCGTATTTATCAATTGGGCAGGCTTTCTAAATCCGCTTATCATTTTAACTTTAAATACACTTTTTGGTAAAGCATAGGAATATAAATATACATAGATAATTATATTCGTAACTGGGTTGAACCTTTATTATTATTGAACTTTACATACATGTATATATATTATATTTATAATATATAAATCTGTTTTATTATTTATCAAATTATCAAATAAACTAAAGAAGCGCAGCACTAGCAACGGAGTGTTTCTGCAGGCGAAAGAAATTTATAAATGAAATTCTTTGAGAAGTACTGACTATAAAAAACATAGACAGAAACTCTGCAACTATCCTTCACCCAAAAGCAATTATACTTACATCCGTTGGTTGGTCGTGGGAGTAAAACCAAGTTGTCTGTAAAACTACTGCAAAAATCTTACATATTCAGTTCGCTCTTCGTTCATAGAGTATTGGCCAAAGTGAACACAATATATATATATATATATACAGGGTTTGATTGAAAAGTAATGGGCCTTATTTTTTTTAAGCAGGTTTATTAAACCTTTTCGCTTATACAACTAATACTCTTCAATACACCGCTGGTAGCGGTCCTTCCACTGCAGATAACATTTTTTAAACTCATCCGCCGGAATTGCGTTCAATTCGGCTGTCACAGTTTTTTGGATCACCTCGATGGAGTCGAAACGCCTCTCCTTCAGCTTTCTTTTAAGGCGAGGGAACAAGAAGAAGTCCGGAGGGGCAGGTCTGGGCTGTATGGAGGGTGAGGAAGCACCGGAACCTCCATCCTGGCCAATGCAGAGGTGCAGAGGAAGGCGGTGTGCGCCGGCGCATTGCCGTGATGAAGGGTCCAATTGTTGACGAGCTCGGGCCAACCCGGGCGACGCGGTTCTTCAGCCGAAGGAGCACTTCTCTGTAAAATGCCGCGTTTACAGTGCTTCCTGGAGGTACAAACTCCTTGTGGACGATGCCTCGAGAGTCGAAAAAGATGATCTGCTTAGTTCGCCGCTGCAAAATCCTAACACACTTTTAAAACAGCTTTCACGCGCGGAGTGATGGTGGCTGCACCGCTGTTGCCAGCGAACTGGGACCGGTTTCTAGTGGAAGGGGAAAGTCCAACGATCATTTTCCCCCACCAGCTGATTCGGTTGATCGCTTGGCAGTCGCTCCGCGCGGTAAGGCTCATTACTTTTCAATCAAACCCTGTATATATATAATTGGCAAGTACACCCATTTTGGGTGTTTGGTCGAGCTCCTCTTCCTATTTGTGGTGTGCGCCTTGATGTTGTTCCACAAATGGAGGGACCTACAGTTTCAAGCCGACTCCGAAAGGCAGATATTTTTATGAGGAGCTTTTTCATGGCAGAAATACACTCGGAGGTTTGCCATTGCCTGCCGAGGGGCGACCGCTATTAGAAAAATGTTTTTCTTAATTTTGGTGTTTCACCGAGATTCGAACCAACGTTCTCTCTGTGAATTCCGAATGGTAGTCACGCATCAACCCATTCGGGTACGGCGGTCTAACATAATAATACGCAGATATTCTGGTTAATATGAGAGAGATTCGTCAATTTCTCATGGACCCAAATTAAGACGAAAGCGAGAAGTAGACAGCATTGAAAAGCATTTATTTCGAAACTATGCGCCGAAAGACGGCGCGATGGCAACTAATAATAATAATAATAATAATTCAGGTTAATATATCTGTCTCAAATCCTGTCCTTATAGAAGTATCTTCTCCACTTTTTTTCGGGACCTAAGTCAAGCTAACTCAACTACCTTTACTTGGCGACGGCTACAAAATTATTGATATTTTTCTACAAACTTAACAAGCGCCTTTAGATGTCATAAAACATGTGTAGAACAACGTCAAGATGTTGACCACAAGTCAAATAATTAGTTTTGTCTCGGTGTGTATAGTACAAGAAAGACTTCGTCTCAATTGACACTAATCCTACTGCAGCGTAAAACTGTTGTCGCATGTTAAGCGGGATGCAGCTAACTATTCACTACGGAACTAGATACTGGATGTAATATTGGATCTCATCTTTTCTCCAGATGAACATATGTCGGCAACGCGGGAAGAGAGCTGCCTAAAATTACATGCGTTGATAAGGCAGTGCGGCATACCAGTCTAATGGGCTATACTCATACTCGCTAGCGGCAAATCTTACTCGATAACTTTGTTGTTGCTTTCGCATGCAAATTTTTCGTCAAGTTAATCGAACATAGAGATAGCGAGCGCGAAAATGGCGAATAGAAGAGGTCTATTGTAATTGGACTGAATATGTGATAGGTGTCTGAGACGCACACCTCAAATTGGACGAGCAGTTCGGCGAAGGGTGTAAGCGCGAATTGTGAAAATACCTACTTGAAAATGGTTAACAGTTTATTCATATTCGAAAGAAAAAACTGTTAAAATCACTATCACTTTATAGAATATATTTTGATCCCGAAACTCAGAAAATTCAGAGACAAAAATGAGAGTAAACGAAGAAACTGACGAGGTATAAAAAAATAAAATGCCAAAATAGGGCTCGGGCTCTTTAATGATTTACAAGACGTTGCAGAGGCGAAACGTACATTGTAAAACAACTTTGAAGGATATTAGAGACCCTGACATTCGAATATCAATCGGAAAGTTACCCTGTCGTTTTAAAGAAAATTTACTTTTTTGTAGGCACCCAGGAAAACAGTCGACTAGCAGAAGGCATTCAACGCTGACTATTGGCGATGTATTTTTTTGTTAAAAATTCTAATTGAAGCAAATTAAATATATGAATGTAATTTTACCATGGGTACTAAAGAATTTCTTTCCCTTGTTATTTTTTAGTTAATTTTTAGTGCTGAATGTCGTCCATGAGCAGTGTCGGAAGTTAACAAATTTGTACAATGCAGTAACAAACTAAGATCATTGAAATAACTATCCTTAATTGCTATGGGAGTGCCGTTTTAGTAACCCAGCCATCCCAGACGAAGAAATCGAGTTACCTGGTGAGACAAACGTTACGCTGGCACAATTATGCTCGGGGTATTGAAGTAGAATAAACCATGCTAGATGTAAAAAACGAACTACACTAACTTTTTTTAAAAGCCCACACAAACCTACTCATCTCCTTTGATCTGATCCGGTCGGCACAGCTCGCCTCGTGACCCTACCATTAGATGGTAGGCGAGGTGGTTAGTAAGTCTGACATAACATCAAACATCAAAAACAACAACAGCTACTTAACGTTTGTTGCTGTGGAAAAAGACGCTGTCTACAGATTGGATAAAACGTGAGTTGTCGAAAGATCAATTATCAGCCGGAAAGGGTTAAGGTTAGGTTTGTGTGATCGTTTTGGTAATTGACGACTCGCTTTTACTCGTATGTATTACAAACTCTGTTAATCTACTGATCTACTACTACATCTTAGAAATTCTAGATGCACACAATGCTTTTAGCAATTCTAAACCAGGTTGGATTTTCAATGGGTTTAATAGTTATTGCAAGGCGCAATAACTGGGGAAACCTTTTGAGTTTGAAAACCCTACCATAAAAGGAAAAACAAGAATGTACCAAATTGAAAATAGAATAGAACATTTTTTAACGGACTACGCAAAACAATACTAATAGATAATTATTTCTATTACTAATTATTTTTATTTTTATTAATCTCGTTTGTTTGTAATGTGTTTCTCTTACTTCTTATTTAATGACAGCCACAGCTTTTCACAATCATATTTTTATATTTTTTTAAATTAACATTCTCTTCGTTCAAATGGTAGAGGACGGGTAAAGCACCCAAACGTGTTGGGGCACAACAAGGCTTCGGCACCTTTTTCGGCTCCAACAAATGCACCAAAGTCTGAACAATGGCATGATTCGTGGCATTCATATGAGCATTAAGTGGAAAATTGCATTCACCACTACAATAGTAAGCGCCATACCCATCTGGCGCAATGATCCAATCCTGTCAAATATAATTAAAAAAAATTAAGATAGTTATTAAGTTTAAAAAATGGTTTTATAAAATAAACTTACATGCCAGCCCAGATCTTTGAAGTCGATATAGAGAGTCTGCATTTGGCAACTACGCATATTTTCAACAGTTCCTTCAAGGAACGGGTTTATCATTTCGGACTTCTTACGTCGGCGTACATGCGGGGTATTGCGCTTCTTTCGACTATGACGGTTAGCAGATTTAATGAGCTGAAAAAATATACATGTTTATTCAACTTCCTAAATATAATGGAACTGACGAAAATATAATCACACCTCAGGGCCACGAAAGAAACCAATCATGAATGGCTGATACTCATCATCACCTTTCGGATGCACCAAACCGATATCGTCCAGTTTCACCTCTCTTTCCGGCTTATTCACCGCATGTGCTCCAATATAGAGTCCCTTATTGCTTTTGTGATCATGCAACCAAATATCTAAGCCTTGTGTCACATTCAATTCCAACCAACCCTGATAATCTGAGGTCGTATTAACTGAGGAGAGCACCTCCAATTCACGTCGGCCCTCCATATTAATAATTGAATAAACAGTGATGGTGAACTCCTTGCCGCTGGTCATCCATTTGCCCTGAGTTGGATTTTGATATATACGCAGCTCAGCCATCATTAGATAATTATCGTCTGGTACATCGGACACATTAAACCAAAGCCGCCGACCATGCTCGTGACGGACTTCATCGACATGGTGGTCTAAAAGAAGAGAAAATAAAGCAAAAATGAATACACACATAAATAATTAAACAGATTCAAAATGGTTGAGAGTATTAAAAGGCAATAGCAGTGTCGTCCCTTAGACGGCAGGTAGTCCACTTAAAATAATATACTGATTGCTCATACTGTCATATATGTGTGTATATATGTACATATATACATATACTTGTATACCGAAATATTACATGCTATCCGTAAGAGACCGTCAGAAAGGCAAGATACGAAAATTCGACTTCCTTCCACATCTCGCTTTTGCTCAATTCAAATTCAAAGGTATTGCACACTGGAGACCATTTCTTGGAATTTGTACAAAGGAAAGTGAATGCATAGAGCAACAAGTTCTTAAAACGCAATAAAGGCAAATGATTTGTATATATAGGATCAGCAGGAGTTACAGATACGAAATTGTGTTGAAGAAGAAAACCATTTTTTTTTTGCAAAAACAAAAAATCTGCATAAAAAGATTATACCTTTGAACCAAATTATTTTTTAGATAGACATATTTATACTCGTACATGCATAAACTACTTTTTTAAACATTCTCAATGGGCTAAGGAAACATTCGATGCACAAACTCATTACTGTACTAAATTCTGTCCTATTAATTTGTATGGCCAAGAACTATTTGAAGTAATTAATCGGATTTATTAGCAGCAAGATCGCACGGTCAGTGCCTTCTGAAACATCGAACTTTTTAAAACATATTTACAAACCTCCGTTCTCACCCGAAACCTAGGATAAACTTTACTGCCTCTAATTAATAAGCACTCCCGCTTAACTTAGGGAGTTAAGAAGCCGTCGGACGTGGCAAGCGCCTGAGCAATTTCGGAAAGTAACTGTACTTAGTATGTCACTATATACTCGTATGTGCAGTACTTTTCAAAGGCAAAAGTAATTACTTTCCAAATTGAATTGCTTTCTCATGATTGCAGATATTCTAACTGTCTGTAAGTTTCAATTTAGAAAATTACACTGTGCTCCGATTTTCAACTTGATCATATACACACATGTATACAAATTCATTAAAATTGTTTAATATATATTTTTTCCAATTCTTTTTACTTACTTCTATTTAAAAATGTCATTATAATATCACTCTGGTCGATTGCTTGCTTGTCCAGATCTGTTATAAAATTCTCTTGTTCTTCGAGGTCACGTTTCGTACGAGTTTGCGCTTCTGAATTCTCCTCTTCGGTTAATCGATGATAAACATCGAGCAGAAATTGTGGTGCCGATTTTCTGAAAATGAAGAAATTTTGAATATAATATATAATTTCATTGTAATTTTTTCTAATAACGGTTGATCGCAAGAACCTAATGGAATTGATATATTCGATAACTGAAATTTCTCAACGGAGCCTGGCAAAAATTTTGCTGTTGAAGTACAGAAAAAACAGGAAACTGGTTGGTTAAGTTTCCTAAATTTTCGCAAATTCCATTTGAATGTGATAACTTCTTATTCAGGCGAGGACTTATCGAAACAGTACAACAAATTTTGATTTTTCGATTAGAATAGAAGAGTGACAGTACAGGGTCCGGCAGTGGAAGTGTGCCCAATTAAAAAGGTCAGGCAGCTGATACCCGTGCATCAGCTGCGCGAGCTGTCTGAAGTTGGTTACACTGCGAGTACCGAACGCTGTTGGGACGTTGGCTTGGTGGAAACTCGTTGAGGCGAAGTACTTACATGCGGACATATGTATGTATATATCTGAAATTTTGAGTGTCAAACGTTTCTAAAGGCATCAATGGTAGATGCGGAGCGCTCAACAAGCTTATAGACATTCTAGACGTATTCAACACTCCTCAGGCCTATGTGCCATCTGGGAAAAAACTCCGTAAATTTGGCGCTGTGTGAATTCTGGAAATAAATATCCACCATTTGTCAACGTTATTCATGTTACTGTCCTCACATGGTAATTTGCTAAGAAGAATTTGCAAAAACCTAATTACTTTTACAGCTTTTTTGACAAACATTCCTTTCGAAAGTTGTATGCATCCAAAGTGCATCGATTATTATCACGCGCATACATACACATATACAAATATGTACTATATTTTTTGCATTGCGCCATTTTTATGTAATTCGAGGATTTGGAATATTTCACAGCTATTCAACACAATTTCATAAGAACGCGAAATCGAATACCTCGCCCTTCTGGAAACAAAATGGCACATGCAATTTGTAGACGAAATGGAGCCCAAGCAAATTAATCAAAAAAATATATATTTTGTTACTCAATTAATGAAATAGTAACAAAAATAAATAAAAATCAAAGCAAAAACAACAAATGTCATCAAATACAAATGCAAAACGCAAGAAATTGCGATTGGAAGTGGTGAAGTGAGCAAAGTGAAAATAAATGATATGAAAAAATAAGTGAATATAAAATTATTTAAATATTTGCATAACTAAGGTAAGGCAAACCGGCAAAGTAGTCAGCAAGTCTGTTAAGCATATGCACGCGCTTACATACACACACATGCACACACTCACATATAAAGACAGTAAAGAACTAAACCTCTCAAAAAAGGCAAATGCAGAAGCGTTTGAAATACTGGATATACCCGCTATAACGCTTGAATTTAGCTGCGAACTGATAACTTCAATAAATTAAACTGGTTTTGGCATGAAAGGAAGCAACACGTAACAAAAACAAAAAGCCCAAGCCTGAGCATTTAAAAAGTCCTGCTTGTCATTTCCATGGCAGCCGGTTCTACGTTACCGGAATGACTCGGGTTTTTCCCGGCCAAGGGCTGCCGCCCCAGTAAACTAGCCCCGTCTAGTGAAAAGTTTATCGAAAGTCCTATTTGTAATCTTGAATAGGGGAAAAAAGAAACAAAATATTGTTAATATAAATAATCTTAATAAATCCTTTTAAAAGTTGCTTAGCTCTCCTTAATTTTAAGTTTTTTATATTCTAAAACACGTTTATTTTGCCTTTGTTTAATACACCGTTAAATTTATATATGGGACGTTCCACGTCAACCGGTACACTAGCCGGTCCAAAATTCTATGGGACCGATTTTGAAGTCCAAGGTCTCAAAATGATCGTCTGAATGTCCACTATTGAAAGCCGTCTGGCCCATTGAGAAATTCAATATGGCGTCCAAATTATGGCGTCTAAGCTGACTAAAAATTAGAGTTTATTTAAAATCTTGTGTGCTCCTAAGAAAACCAGGAGCAATGAAAAAAAGTAATACTGATTCTTTATGTTCTTAGGGTCGCAGATTACGATTTCGGAAGCAGATTTCCAAGCAGATTTTTTTTTTTTATTTTTTTTTTTATGTTTTTTTTATTTATTTTATATCGCCGTATTGGATCCGCTATTTTGAATTCTTGAAATATGACTCCAGAATCGCAATCAGCGACCCCAAAAACCCCTTTAAAACAGGTTTCAAAAAAATCGAAATAATTTTTTTATTTTTGACCGCCATATTGGATCCGCCATTTTGAATTTAAAAAATCTGACTTCAGATTCGTAATCAGCGACCCCAAAAACCCCTTAGAAATACATTTTAAACAAATCGAAATAAATTAATATTTTCGGCCGCCATATTAGATCCTGGATCCGCCATTTTGAATTTTGGAAATCTGCTTCCGAAATCGTAATCTGCGACCCTAAGAACATAAAGAATCAGTATTACTTTTTTTTCAAAGCTCCTGGTTTTCTTAGGAGCACACAAGATTTTAAATAAACTCTAATTTTTAGTCAGCTTAGACGCCATAATTTGGACGCCATATTGAATTTCTCAATGGGCCAGACGGCTTTCAATAGTGGACATTCAGACGATCATTTTGAGACATTGGACTTCAAAATCGGTCCCATAGAATTTTGGACCGGCTAGTGTACCGGTTGACGTGGAACGTCCCATATATATTTTTTTTAATCTTCGTTCTGCGTGCTTTTCGATTTCAACAAAGTATACGGGAAGGAAATATTTTTGAAACCAATTCTGAATGAGTTCTTGTTTTCCAAGCCGCATTTTCAACTCATCTCTAACATCACACCTCGCCTTGTGCTGCCCTTGATAGCTATTTAGTTTTAAGTTGAAATAAAGTGAAATTTGTTAAAGCAATACAAATAAAGAACAGTTGGTGTAGCCGTAAAATTACATAGTACAACAAAAGTAAGTTTCCTTCCAGCTTTACTTTAGTTTCGGAGCTAGCAATATCTTTATCAGGCAGTTGAAAAATTAAAAGATTTGTAGGGCATTTCAAAGCTATGAATAGTTTACCAGTAGTTAGTGACAATCAAGCAGAACAAAGTTGACCTCACCTAGATTTCATGTCATAGAAACATTCAGATGAATCTTCAGTGCAAGGTACAGCCAAGAATACTTTTGGGGGACGAAGCACGTCTTGCCATATTTCACGGAAAGTGTGGCCGAAACTAGACCAGAAAGGAACAAGTGTTTTATTTTTGATTGAAAGAGGGTGCATATTACTGCCACACTGTGTGCTAACAGGGCACTGCCTAATATGCAAGAAAAGCTGGGCGTGTCTCTCTGAAGATGGTGGAGGAAAATATCTCCTATCTCTTTTGTATTACTCTGTACTGTTCACAAACATGCGTCGATATATTGGGACTCCATTTTAAGCCGCTATCAATCAGGTGGCGTGGCAACCATTCGATAGATCCCGGCTCTGGACATATATTACCAAATGATAGAAGATTTTTCTGCTAGCGGTCAACCCTCGGTAGGCAATCTGCAAACCTCTGGGTGTATATCTGCCATAAAAAAGCTCCTCATAAAAAATCATCTGCCGTTCGGAAACGGCTTAAAATTGTAAGGCCCCACAACATTTAAGGAACAACGTCAAGGTGTACATCATAAATTGGAGGAGGTGCTCGATCAAACATTTAACAGGGGTTTTACGCGCCAATTATATATATGTACAAATCAGGTAGCAAATATCAAATAGGATCCACGACACTCATTAGGACTACTTTTTTTACGGTCCTCCTTCTTCTACCTAAGTGCACCGCTGAATGTAGCGTCTGCCACTTCTACTTCATGTAAGTAAATAACACTCTGCGACAGCCAAAAAAAGATCCCCCAATTTGTAGTCGAGTTATGGCGACAGGGAAACATACATAGCTAAATAGGTTCCCATTTTCCCGAATATTGATGAACACTAAAAGGATAATAAAATATGATAATCTAACTTACCTCAGTGATAAATGACCATGCTTCCGTCGTGGCCTCTCCGACAATCCCAGAAACTCCAAAATCTCATAAGACGCATCCATTTTATCATCCTCGTCCAAAGCGCGATGCATTATTGTCTGATCGATGCCATTATCTATGTAAATGCCCGATTGACTTGCCGCTACTAACATCCGGGGACCACCTTTCCCACTCAACAGTCTATAATCTATATCTACACTTAGCTGAGAAAGCAGTAGTAACACGAGGAATGGTCCCAGCAATGCCGAAAAGAATATCGTGTGCAGCACATTTAAGGGATTCAGCTGAGTGGCGCTAGGGCTGGCCGTGATACTTCTCAGACGCTGACGCAGTGGCAAAACTTTTGGATGCATTATTAGAGTGTATCGATGTATGCAAATGATTTGGTTGATCTTTTGCAGATTTGAATTTTTTCCGTTTAACAAAAAGGTATATCAATATTATTGCATTTCTTAGACGATTCGAGGCACTAATATTTTTCTTCGTTGTATGTATTATTTAATTTATTTATAATTTATTTAAAGAAAATTTCGCGTAGATTTTGTGCTCACATTTGCAAAGTAGTTCACATCCAAAAATTATAATTTTCGCAAACTACATTTTCTGCTAGAAAATATTCCAATGTAGTAAACTTGTTTTTTCACCACCCGAATCTTTAAAATTGTTCCTTTTTAAAAAGTTCGTCGAATTTCCCACGTAACTATTTATTTATTTATTTTATTGCTTATAAGTATCTGCACATAGAAAATTGTTGTTATTGCGAATTTATTAGACATTTGTTTAACTGAAAAACGTTCACTTGATTGCATACATATTATTTCCACTCAATTTCCACGAAGATTCCCAGGTGAAATAACAGAAACTTCGATTTGTTTACAAAAATCGAATGTGTGATGCGTATTGGATTGTGGAAGTGTGAGATCGAAATTAATAAAAATAGATAAGTGATGGGGAGACGGTTAAAATGGGGTTTTTAATGCTGTTTTGTATAAAGTACATACTCGTACACTTACACGCTTCGATCGCTGAAGTATGAGTATTACTCCTGTGGATCCAATAATGCCACCGTGAAAAATTTCACAAGCTCATTTCAAAAAAATTATAAATGAATCAAACACAAAAATATTCTTAATAGTTTAGGGTGTTTATTAGCAATAGGTGTTTAGGCCAAGCTTCACCTCCACTTGTGGTAACGGTCTTGATGCTTACCAGCCAGATGAAGGCCACTCAAGGCTACTGACAATTAGGAACGGAAGATGGTTATTAATTATGAGAATTTTATCTGTTGCAGAAATTGTGCAATAAAACATGTTTGGGGCAAGCATGCCAGCCTTTTTTTCTGTTGTTTAAAAATGCATGGCGATGTCTATTAGCAGTATCCCATTAGAGCAAAATATATATCTTCATTTATTCAGGGAGCAATACTAAATTGATTACTTTAAAGCAGGTTTACTTAATATGCATATGTACTTATATATTCGTACAAAGCAGAAGTCGATCGTGATCTTTGTGGAATCGAGGCGCGAAGATTTTCGAAAAGTATTTGCTTTGCCTTTGACAATAAAATTGCACAATCGTCTCGTCCTCCTTCTCAATTTTACAAAAAAGTCTTGCAAATATTATTACCGAGTCCTGCAAGTACATTTACAGTTAAATTTTACTCTAATGCTCGTTTAAAGCTGAGTGGCATTTTATGCAGTTTGGCGACAATTAAGAATATCCAATATCACATTTTTCTTTCAATGACAATATTATTAAAATTTCATCTGCAGCTTGCATTGCTTGCATGATTCTTGCTCGTCTTATTCCAATTAGCTAAGGTGATTGAATTAAAATTTAGTATCAACCCATGGATGCCTATCGGGCTTTGTCTTGTTACGAATACCAATATTTTGGCTAAAGTTGCGGCTTAGTTAATCAGAAAAGTTTCCTCGACCGCTACGTTCAGGTATTCTCCAAGCTTTTGCTAAACTGGCGTGACTGACCGACAGCGAGGGGCTTCTCAACTTATTTCAAGCAACTGCTCTTTTGATGAGCCAACCCCTGTCTGAAAATTTGAATGAAGGTGTTTTAAGTATGGCGCCAAATTCGCATCACTACTTCTATGCCTATACATATTTACACAAATGTAAATGATCTTTAAGTATTTTATCTTTTCAACTTCCAGTATTTACTTGTCATTTAAATACTATTTTTGTTGTTTTGCTTTATTGTTGTTTGTATGTAAGTAGTTGTGCTACACGCGGGTAGTGAGTGCCAATAAGCATTCCAGTGCTACACATGTACGTATATTATTCCTATATACGTACATATGTAGGTATGTAAGTGTGTAACCTTTTATAACTATAGTTACAAACAACAAAAATTCACTTCGTAGTACTCGATATGTAGATTTACTCACATTAAGATGCTCGTAAAATATGCGAAATAACGACAACAACAAAGCGGTTGAGAGGAGAATTGAGATATTGGCGGAGTACTGCGAAGGAAACACAGCAATACAAAATGCCCAAAATATCTATGCACATGCATACACATACACATGCATACATATATATAAACAGAAAGACCCCCAACGCATTTTACAACAACAACAACACCAACAGCTAACAAACCAACCGACATTTGGAGGCGGAGAGGAATCAAGTGGTTTAAATGGTGATCTTATGCTTATCCAGAGTCTATGCAAGTGCACACATTCATATCTACATATATATATGCACATATATAGTAAAGATACATATGTACATACATATGTGTGTCCGCATATAAAGTAAAGCCGTTAAAGTTACGCACTATTATATTTTAAAGTCAAAAGTCATTGTATATTGTTTTAAATTCTTTAGGCTTCTTCCTCTTTAGTTTTCATTATTTTATCATAAAATTTTTTTTTTTTTCTATAGAACACACTTGATAAAAACCAAAATTGTATATTTGCTCCTTTTAAATAACAATACCCCGCGATTTATAAATAGTTGCCACAATAAGTTTTGCGAATCCCGACGCACTTGCTTGAGACTACAGAGTAGTTTGTATTGTTAGGCCTTTGCTGAGCGTTTTCAATGTTATTTTTTAAAATCTTGTTTTTTTTTTTTTTATAATATATTATATGCACTGAGGAGTATGTTTTTCTCATTACTGGCGTATTTGTTGTAAGCGAAACCAATTGACGGCGCCACCACAACCCGTAGCATTGAAGTGCATTGCGCGAAGTTCCAGAAATAACTGAGAGTGGTGGCTGGCCGGTGGTAGTAGACTCAATTCGAAACGATCAGACCCGATCCGACAATGGAGGGTAGTGCGGCACCGCGGCAACGCAAACGAACCTGTTCTGCTCACCAACCAAGCGCCATCGCCATCGCCTTCGCCGTTGCCGTCGCCGGCGCTCCACACTTCACTCGCTTTGCAAAGAATATACTTACATTTATTGTAGTAGTATCTACATACTGTCGATATTTAGTACCCATTAGCAAAAGAATTCACTACTGGACAAAGTAAGTGAGTTGGTAATAGGTTCCAATAAGAATACACTTTGTTATTGTTATTTTCAAGAAATCTGGAGCTTCAATTTGTGTATGTCGTTGATCCAACAACCCTTACTCCTACCACGACGATGACAGTAACTGTCGCTTTTGTTTTTCCATTTAATAAGAGTTATTTTTCAATTGGAGTTAACTAAGTAGCATACGTATGCAGTAAACTTCACAAAATATTTTAATAATTGACAAAAAAAAGAAATTTTCGCCTTCTAAGGTCAATTCTGCTCTTCTTCTAGTAATAAATCTCAATTTTTTTAATTCGAGCTGAAAGCTTTTAAAATTGTTAAAAACCAGTTGCCAGAAATCGGAGCAAAGAAATACACAAAATTAGTATAAAAATGGACCTTTGCATTTTACATTAGTATACTTATTTGTATATTCTAAAATAAGCACAATGTAAAATTATGAAAAATTTTAATATTGGATTCGTGTCAGTCGGTAACATACGTATTTAAGTTGTTCAGATCAGTTTCCTAAAATATTGTTACCATGGTAAGACTCTGATTCTTACCAACTCATTCACCAGCTATGTATTACTTTTTTCTACTGGGTAGATACATATGTATGTATATGATACTCTTGTACGAGCTGGAGCGCAAGATGATTGAAACCAAATACATACATATGTAAAATAACTTGTTTGGCTTGTCAGATCGTATTGTACGAGTAGAGTCGCTGCAACAAAAACAAGAGTACGAGGCGGTAGATGGTATTTGTTAGAGAGAATCGATGGCGCTTACTATAAATGCACATATTTATTGTGAAGGTACGAGATGATGCGTTGGCGAAGGATATCTGGATGAATGTAGATACATGCATTGGTACATGGTATACTCTAGGAATGTATGTAAATCCTGGCACTGCGGGATTTCAATATTTTCAAGTCCCGAAAATGAGTCCGCAAATAGTACCGGTATTTTGTAATTTCTTACGAATCATATGATATGGAGTCAGGAAAATCCTTTTACAGCAAAAAACAACATTGACTTTCACTTTTTAGCGAATATGGAAATGTTTTAAAGTTTTTTTCTTTTCATAAAATATAAAGGAATACATATACGAGTATGCCTTTGCCTTCCTCGATAAATTGTATTTTAATGTATATGTATTAAAGTACGAGACTAAAAAATAAATGAAATTTTTTCAACCAGAAAATGAATTGTTTATTTTTCAGTTTGTTTTGCATTGATATTTTTACTGTGAAGGGCTTTCAGAAAAAAGTGGACGCCGAGCATGTGCCTTGTACAAAGCCAGTAGGATTTAACAGGATTTAGAATGCTGAAAGAAGTCGATTAGCTATGTATGTCTTTCCATCCGTCTATCTGTCAGCGAGCACGGTAAATAACCACGTGCATGTCACATATAACGGTTATTTTAAAAAAAGATTATATAATACATAAAGCAAAATTATAAATAAGGCAAATTTACTCACATCTGGTAGAGGTGATAAACCAAACAAAAAAAAACACGACGCAGGTAAAGTTTTGAAAAATAGACAGTGCTGTGTCTGCTTTTGGGTTAATAATAAAATAATAATAATGCTCTCCTCCTTATTTAAAAAGGTAGATAAATATTATTATCGGATAGAAACCACGCCTACTCCTTATATGTTGAGACAAAATTTCCCTCCGCTCGTCTGATATACATAAGCCATAACTCTACAAGTTTGTTCGCTTCCAAAAGTAAACAGTCAGCCTTAATAAAATTCTACTAAAGTGTGCGTGTGCTATATATATGTAGAGTTCTGTCCAGTCCCTTACTGTTACCTTCGAGACTTTAAAAATTACACCTTTCTTAGAAAATACACTGATTAGAAACCGGAAACTTCGTGGAACGTAGCAAGAGAAAGAATATTCCAATACTTCACAGGATTTCGCACAAGCGTGATTGCAGTTATACGATCTACATGAAGAACTATGTCATGGCATACCGCACAGCAGAGAAAACAACGGAGCAGAACTAAACAAAGTCAAGTACATTCAAATGTTTGATATACAACTGGATTGCGCCATAACCTTTCCTGCTCATACAGGTAAATTGAGAAAAAGAGAGTATCAGTGCTGATGTGCTGGTGCCCTACGCTCAACGTTTACATGCGCTCAGTCAATTGAAGTACCAGTATAGAAATAGTATATAAACAAACTATGAGATCTACTGAAGCATCTTTTTCTCGTCTTTCATCGTCGAACAAGAACAAATTTTAGTATGTACAAACATGTATTCATAGATGTATTTGTATAGAGACTCGCTGGATGATGGCGCTAAGCCAATAAATCTATGTATGTGGTTTTTTTTATTCTTGTTAGTTTAGTTGTTCGCAGGTATTGTTGCGATCTTTGCATTTCATGGAATCGCTGCCACTTCGTACAGGAGTTAGTGCAGGTACCATAAGTATGCATGTACATATGTAAGCGTTTACCACTTACATACATACACAAAGCAGTGTACACAATCCCTGCAGGCAAAAGTTGGTTTCAAAAAATGAGAATTATCATTTTCTTCTACAGCGTAAGGGATAGACTCTACACAGTCTATTGTACTGCTTTCATTTTTCTGTTTCTTCCAAAACAAGGGAATATATTGCTTAGTGTTAAAGGCCATGAGGTTCGTATTTTAACAAATTTTTTCTAAAAGCTGCATATCTATTTATAGCGTACACGGCACAGATCCACAGGAAATGTTCCATCAACACATTCTCCTCGGAACTGGAAAAGTGAATAGATCATTTTCAGATTTGTGGAAAGTTTTGTAGCTAGCCCTTTTGAGAATAAAGATCCATAAGCTGGGCACAACCTCAGCCCTTTAAAGCCTTCCAATTATCCAAGGCATCTCTTGTCTCATTCAGACGATGTTTGGATTGCCGAATTCATTTTGTAGTTGCAAGGAGGCTGGCCATTGTCTTAAGTGCAAATTGGCTGTCACCGCAGTTTACAGCCTTACGATTGCGAGTATAGCTGTCATGGCATTTTAACTATATCAGTACTTTAGGATAATTTAAAACCAATACGAAACTATCGAGAAAGATTTTACTTGTGTATAGAATGTTGTCGGATAAAATTCACCAGTTTCTTGTATGTAAAATAGAACTGTAAAGTGCTATATTAGATTCAATGAGTTTTCCTACAGGGTATGTGTGTATGTAGAATAGATATGTACATAGGTATGTTTGGTTTTGTATTCTACCAGAGAAGTAAAGCAAGAGTAATTTCACAGTCGCTATGGCTCTAAATCCTAGTTCCTGCTTTAAAAGCAATTATTTGACTTTTTTTCTTACCTACATCTGCAAATACAAATGTACAGACCTAACTCAGGTATTCAGATTGAGAAGAAAACCTTTACGATTCACCCATGGAAAAAATATGCAATGGTCACACAATTTATGCGTACACTCACAGTTTATAAACAGATGCACCTGATATTTAACACGATTTATACAAAAGAACAAAATTTTAGTATACTCGAAAAAAATTACATATTTATTCAATATTTAAGGACCAAAAACTTCCAAATTCATTTCTGGAATTTGAGAACTTAAGGTAATAACGAAATAAGGCACAATTTTATGCAAAAATATTATTCGTACATAGCCATATAAGGAACATTTTATTAAAAATATTTTATTAATAACTGCTTCCAAACGACGTTGCATACTTTTTACCAATAGTTTGGTTTCATTAGCTGCAATTTTCTCCCACTCAACACTTTAAGCTGTCTTTAATGACGCCTTTGATGTTACTTGGGCTTAGCGGCAGTTTGAAAATAGTTATCCTATTTCAGATCAGTTTTAACTACGAGTAAGTAACGCCATGATCAATTTGCTAAAGTGGAGATTTGGCGATGGGTCATCTCTCGAATAGGCTTTATCAATTAAGTAGGTATCGTCTTGTTATTTGGTCTTCAAATCGCTAGCCAGTAGCTCTTAATGCAAAGGCAAAAAAGTAAGTAAGTTTCCAACCAGTCAAAATATTGGCATCAAAACAGCGACGAGATGCCACCTGATGTCTCCCCTGCAACGTCTGCACAACGTGGCTAAGGAGCATAGTAAGAATCTCAGAAAGCAATCCCCGCTGGGTTGCTACCGTACCGCGTCCTTTAGGTACTTGCTGGAGGCTGAGCGCCCTCCCAGGCGAATCTCTTCGACTACATTGACAAAATCCAGGATCGAACACAACTACTAGGCCAACAGTATATAGGCAGGCATTGAACGGCATTCATCGGAAGCCTCTTACCACAGCTGCCACGTGCAACCATACCCCTAAAACTCACTCTCCTAACATCCCTCTGCTTTTTACCTGACCCGTCGAAATACTTTAGGCGAGCTCAACACAAACATTAGGAAAGTCATTGTCAAGATAATGTTGCTACCATTTGACCAATCCTGCACTAGTCAGAAATCCCGAGAAGACTAAAGAACTCGTAGCCTTCAGCTTCACCAATGAGGAATGCGCAAATAGCTCGACTCCACCAATTCTGAAGGAACAAGAGCTTGAGACCGAGCTGAATAACTTCACTCAGATATTGTGTAGCTGTTGAAAACTAGAGTCCCTAAGGAAAAATTAAACAACAGAACGAATGGAATAGGTTACAACCAAACCAGCAGAAGCTGATAGGGTCTACTCCTGATCTTCCAGTGGGGAATCAAGCATACAGCCCCAGTACTATCTAAACTATATATCTCATTTGTTGGGGTACATACCATACAAAAGTTAAGGTGGCATTTTCCCTGAAGGCAGGAAAACCAGAGCAAATACATACCTTCAACCTACCTACTAATTAGCCTTGGCTCCCTCCCATTAAAGGTTTGGAGGAAATCCTAGATCAGCATATTAGAGGGGCAAATCTGAAGGACTACTACAAAATTAGAAAAAGCTCAGGAGTCTAAAAATATTGTACTTTTATCGATATTTCGGGTGCTTTCGACAGTGTAACAAGCCATGCTGAGTAGGGACACAAATCTAATAATCTTGGCGCTGCTCAAGAAAAATCATAATGAAACTAGGAAGAACACATAAATTAATAATGGCAACCAGCGAAAACCTCTGAATGACTAAGAGTTCGGCACACTAAGTTGTGTGAAAAATTTGGTGATCTGCAGCTCAGGGGAGCATGGCAAAACAATATCAAACTTATGCAACATCACCCAGGCAATAAAGAGCTTTGAATAAATCAGAAACGACAATCCTTGTACGATTCACCAGGAAAAAAATCTGTCTATAATAGAACCGAAGGGAGTACAAATATTAGTTGTTCCAAAGAAGTAACATATCTTCACTTGATATGTTCACTTAGATGATGTTGCCAACAGCCGAATTTTCCTGCAAAAATCTATTTTTAAAATATGGGGTATATTCCCTAGAACAACTTACTGTTGCAGCCAGTGCGGTGTAGTCACCGATCGTCATCGTCTAACTCATCTAACGGTAGGCGAAGGAAACGTACTGTTTCGACAGATTGGGTCCTGAGGTGGTTAGTATCGAGCGGGTACCTTCACATGCCGGTCATATATTAAGTTTGTCGGAGACGATTCTGGCTACAATATCCAGACCATAATTGAGCCAAAGTTAAGCGGCTATCACGAGGGAGCTGAAGCTCTTCCTCATTCCCATAACAGTTGGTTCCCGACCAAAGGCTGCCGCCCCATTAAACTAGGCCTGTCTAGTGTGCTGAATGTTTTACTGTCTATTAGTACATTTGTAGAGCATGGTTGCTTAAAACTAGCAAACAAAACTGTGAAAACGAAATTACGTAAATTTTTAATATTTATAGGGCTATAAGAACTTAGCCCATTGATGCACCTCCGTCCCGATCGTGACAACAGAGCAGGCTGCCTTAGGAGCACTGAGACCTAATAAAAATTCTGACCAAAGATAAAAAATTCACTAAAATCCATAAACAACCCTGTAGTGCACTTGAGTTATAGAAGATTTTCCCGTGCTGAAGATTTCTAGGAATTTCAAGATTGCTTATTTTTGGAGACAGGTAACCCATACATTGAACCTGTTACAGAAATTTTACACACAAATGGGTTAAAGACTTTAGATGATACGACTAGGGCGGCTGTCTTTAGTCCGGTTATCCCACAGTCTTTCAAGCGGAAATCCATGGCATAGAAACCTGCGGTACAGAATGCCTTTACAGAGGGCATGCACATTTTGTCAGTCAGCCTTATGCACAAAGAAGTCTCACATAACAACATCCAAACTCGCTGAAGAATGATTCACTGTCCTCAATACCCTGGAAGAAAGAAACACTGTTTTGAAGAATATTAAGGTTATGATAACAACGACCAGGCGGACTGCAAAGTGGAATTAGGCGCTATTTCAAATTTGCATGGACCAAAACCCTTTTATGTACTCTCATAAAGGGAGTTATCAAAGACTGAGACGACAGGGAATTCACACGACCATGGATGATAATCCAGTACAGAGGCAGGCTCAACAGGTTATTCTTATTCCCAGAAAAGCATCAAATAGGCTCCCAAACATAGATAGAAAAGATTTACGAACTCTCACTGATTACCATACGGGGCATTGTAGTCTTCTTCATGAATTAGTAGAAGCAAGCGCCTACGGTTTTTACGAACTGGAGGATGAGGTTCATCCGAAGCTGTGATGGTAATACGTTGAAAGGATTTTTACATTAAGAATCCTAGCCCATCGCTCAACGCCATTCGTGAAGCTTAAATTTTATAAACAGATTTATATAGTGAGCTTAATGAGCAGACACCTGCGCGCAACCGCACCTCCTGGTAGACAGACACTGTTTGCTTTCGTGGATTATTTATTCTGAAAGTTCCTAAATGGTTTTTACGTTTATTAACTTAAACTATTTCTGTTGTAAAATAGTATTTCTTTTATTGGATGCATGAATAGCTCTGCAACAATATAAAGGGTCCGCCATATAACTTTACGGAATAAAATGAAAAAAATATTTTTTCAAACTGTTCTTTTTATTTTTAAGTACAATCCTTCCGGTTAATGATGGAACACAACTTCATTCATATGGCTGCCTCGGCTAGCCATGCACCATCCCATACGATCGGTCCAATTTTTCAACACATTTTCGATTGTATGCGGCTGTATTTCAGCTATGACATGGCGTATGTTGGTCTTCAGTACATCAATTGTTGCTGGTTTGATGGCATAACACTGGCCTTTGACGACACCCCAAAGATAATAATCCAACGGCGGCAAATCGCAGCTCCGAGCCGGCCAAACGATATCAGAATTTTGGCTGATAATGCGATCTTCGAAGACAGTGCGCAAAAGATTGATCGTAGCATTCGCTGTGTGGCAAGTAGCGCCATCTTGTTGGAACCAAATGCCACCAATATCCTCCTCTTCAATTTCTCGGAACAAAAATTCGTTCAACAAGGCCCGGTAACGCTCTCCATTGACGGTTACGGCCACTCCTCGCTCATTTTTGAAGAAAAATGGACCAATGATGCCTCTCGACCAAAATCCGCACCAAACAGTGACTCGTTGTGAATGCATCGGCTTTTCTTCGAGTGCGTGCGGGTTTTCTGAGCCCCAAATGCGGCAATTTTGCTTGTTAACATACCCGCCGAGATGGAAATGAGCTTCATCCGAAAATATGATTTTTCGGTAAAAGTCTTCATCTTCTTCAAGTCGATCCCAAGCCCATGAAGCGAAGCGAAAACGCATTGGGTGGTCGGTCCTTTGAGCGTATACACAACCATTTTCGCTCAGCGGAAGAATACAACTAATTTTCTGTCAAATCAGATGACAGCTAAGTGTTACCATTCTTCAAATAATACAATACCTAGTTCAAATCCGTAACGATACATGGCGGGCCCTGTATAACGCATTAAAAAAAAACCGAAAGTTTTCATGTTTTTAAATCAAGAGAAGAATAAAAACAGTTTTTGTTTAAACTTCATCATATATTTTTATTAATAAACAATAAAGTTTGGGTTCTTGCTATTTATAAGTGGCCTAGCTTCTTACGTTAGCTAGTCAAGATATAGGCCTGTACATATTAAAGAGTTGGTGAAGCAAAAATTATCTGTGTCTTAATATCGACAAATTTTGTGTTTTGCCTGTCTATCTATACTAATATTATAAAGAGGAAAACTTTGATTGTTTGTAATTAATAGGCTCAAAAACTACTGGACCGATTTTAAAAATTCTTTCACCATTCGAAAGCTACATTATCCACGAGTAACATGGATTATATTTTATTTTGGAAATAGGGCTCGAGATATAGGTCAAAATGTGGACCCGGGTAACCTTCGGATGTGTATGTACAATATGAGTATCAAATGGAAGCTGTTGATGAATGCTTTAGTACAGAGTATTTTTCATGCCGCTCCGTGACTGGGGTCTCGAGATATAGGTCAAAACGTGGACCCGGGTAACCTTCGGATGTGTATGTACAATATGGATATCAAATTGAAGCTGTAGGTGAATGCTTTAGTACAGAGTATTTTTCATGCCGCTCCGTGACTGGGGTCTCGAGATATAGGTCAAAACGTGGACCCGGGTAACCTTTGGTTGGGTATGTACAATATGGGTATCAAATGAAAGCTGTTGATAAGTGCTTTAATACGGGGTAATTTTCATACCTATTGATGACTAGGGTCTCGAAATATATGCCAAAACGTGGGCCCGCCGTGTCTTTGCACCGAATTAAACCGCACTTTCGCACATTGTTAAGTAAGTATTGAAAATGGGTTTCGTAAAGTTTGGTTGTAATTCGGAGCACTGGCAACGGGTACAGCGTTCTTTTGAACCAGCCATAATGTCGCTTACTTTTTTAACGCTTGGGGCGGAACTGAACTGTCAAATTGACAGTGTGAGTTACAATGTGTCAATATTTCTTTCTGATTTGGATGCCATAAGGAAAAAACGTAAGTGCAACATGTAAAAATTGTTTGTGAATTTTTTTGGAGTGGATTTTGGAACAGTGAATAATTTCTTACGAAATTTGAGAATTTAATGTGAAATCCGAATGAAATTATGTGTTCGTGGAAAAAACAATTTTTTTCGTTTTTTCTTTTTTTGAAAAATATAAATGGATAGTGGTTAAAAAAGATCCAATGCTTAATAAAACATATAAATTGAAACGAAAAATGCATGGATGATCAGGAAAAAAGACGATTGTTTCTTAGTTATTCATATGCGTTGATTTGAAATTTAAAAACAATCTTCTTTTTTCCTGATTTTCAATTTATATTTTATATTTACTCAAAAACAAATAGAAAAACAAAAAATATTGTTTATGCCAAAGCGCTTGAATGAAGAATAAAGAAATAAATAATATGAAAACCAAATATTTTCTGCTCTAAACCATATCTATTCTATTTTAGTGTGCCCAGCGAAGGGGGCCGGGTTTGCTAGTTGTAAATAAACACATCCCTACATTGCCCTCTTACACAGTGAAAAGCGAAATAAAGGTTGAATTTTTGTTTAGAATACTAGGCCAAAATCAACAATCAAACGCAAAGCAACCCCACATCATTAAATAAAAAAAACAATCGAAATCAAGACTCACGGAACCCGGTAGATTTTTATTTTTCCCGCACGACACTAACCACCTTTTCACGTGCCCCATCAAACCCACTTGTCTAACATCCCTCTCCCTCTGGACCCAACCTGTCGAAACAGCAAGTTTCCTGAGCCTACCTTTAGATGAACCAGACGAAAACGACCGGTGATCTACACTACACTGACAGGGCAAAGTTAACTGCTACAACAACAACAACAACCAAACATTTAATAGATCGAATAGCGCAAAAGTCAATATACCAACCCAATAAAAAGTAAAACTGCACGAAACAATTAACACATACTGTACATCATTAATCGTCAGCCCATTACACTCATATACACAAATTATCCGAGTAACTTCATTTAACACGATTTGAACACAACCTTCTGAACATAGATGACTAGATGTGAAACTCTTTTTCTCGTGAGAGCGCTGAAAAATGTGCATTTTTTATAACATTTTCCAATATTGCCACACCGGTAGAAACATGAATTGGGTATTTTTGAACCAAAGGTCTGGAATTTTTAGTTTCCACGCCACCATTGAGGTTAGTACTTAGTGTGCGGTTGCCCAATAGTCTTATATCACTCGTAAACACCTACATATACTAAAAATAAGCACAATCCGTATGAAATATGTACATAAATAAGCTAAAAATTAAAAAATTAATATGTAAATGAAATTATTTAAAACTGATATACATAAGTAATTTAATAATAATAAAGTTATGAACCCGAAAAACATAAGTTATAATTAAAAACATGACTTATTGCGATTTTTTAATATAACACAGAAATTGGGTAACAAAAAAAAAATTCTCAAACAACGAACAGAATAAGTTAAAGCAGATTACCTTTAATTTTTGTAAAATATCTCAAACACAAATTCAGTTTCCTTACCTACGTTTTTCAACCATAGAATATTTACGTATATACAAATTTACATAAACCAACACACAGTTTTCAATAAAATTACGTTATGTACATAAGACTAATTAAAAGTAGAAGTCGAAAAGGATATAACGAGCTTTGGATTCTACAAACTCACTTAAATTCAAATTATTAAATTTCAGTTGAATTAATTTTAAGACAAATAATTATAAACATTTCAACACGTCATTTCTCCATTAAGCAAAAACGAACTGTTTTCGTCTGTTATTTTTGGCGCGTTTCTTCTGGCAGTCTGCAATTTCGCCTATCAGCTGTTCAAAATCCCATAATGTGTGAGTGCTGCCAAGTTTTGAAACGTCCTCATGGGCGCGCTCTCTCTCAAAATGAATAAGTTTCACATCTAGTTATCTATGCTTCTGAACTCGGTCATACACTGTCGACATTCCCCGACAGTGTTCTTAACAAGAAGTCCCTCCCCTAAAATTTTTACAGAGAAAGCATCATAAAAAGATACGAAACTCTTTCAATTTGAGTGAGAGCGCGCCCAGGAACTCGTTGGCATTGACAATCCCTGGGCTGATGAACAGCTGGTAGTTGAAATGACGGGCTTCCAGAAGTAAGGCACCAAAAATAACTGACAAATAACAGTTCGTTTTTGAGTTAATGGAAAAATGTCACGATTTAAATATGATATTTATAATGATTTGTTTTAAAATAAAATCAATTGAACTTTTATAATTTAAATAAAAGTGTGTTTTTAGAATTTTTCATCATTATCGGCCTCTACTTTTAATTCGTCGTCTGTACATACATATATGTACATAGGTACATGAATACGTTTTACATACATAAATGTGAGTTTGAGATATTTTAGTAACATACTTTCGTTAACTACTTTTAAATTATAAAAAAATGGATTATCTGCTTTAACTTTTTCTGTTCGTTTGTTACTCACTTTTTATGTTATATTAATGACTTGCAATATTTTATGTACTTATTTATACTTATGTTTTTCGTGCTCATTACTTTATCATTATTTTATTACTTTTGTATTTCATTTAAATATAATTTTTTGCATATTTATGTATTCATACAGATTCTTCTTAGTTTTATTATATACCTAGTATACGGATGATATAAGTCTGCGCACTGAATACTAACCTCAGTGGTGGTGTGGAAACTGAAAATTCCCAATTTTCGTTTAAAAATACCGATTCAATGTTTCTTTCGGTGTTGCATTCCTGACGAGTGTTATAAAAAATGCACATTCTGTCAGCGCTCTCACGAGAAAAACAGTTTCGCATCTTGTTAGCTATGATATTTGGGCTCAATAACAAAATTAGTCAACACTAACCATCGGTACAAATCAAGAGCGTTAGCGAAAACTCTCTCCAAATAAATTACCTGAAACATATTCTACAAATTCCCGTTGCAAATTTTAAAACGGCACAAGTGGCAGAATTACACAAAAAACAAGATTCCACGAAAAATAAATGCTTTACAAAAAGTTCAGTCATACGTATACTTTCAGATATATTTTCGTGATGGATAATTTTTTGTGACTAAAATTTCTCCAGCTTGAGCATATCTCTTGTATCTCTTGTCAGTTTTCGCTCTCAATTTTAGAGTGATGGCTAGTTTTTTGGTGTTAACGAACGCCTACTTTCAAAAATTAAAATTTATATTTATAGAAAAATGTATTACAAATTTTTGTTTTATTGAACACGACTAATAAGTATAACCTGCAAAGCCTATTCAGTGATTATGTTTATATTTATTAAAATAAATTAGTGTTAGTATTTTTAATAATGTTTGCGTACAATGCAAGCAAATTCACGACCTCTTCAAAGCGAATGATTGAACTTAAATTTTTGTGATGTCTTCGTCAATAAATATATAAATTATGAAAAGTATTTGGATTTGTTTCTCTCCAAAAATGGCTCGAGCCTAGCACGTACGAATTACTTTCACAAACATGAGCACACATTTACTGTGGTTCCTGCTCCGACAGACGTAAAGCACATTAAACAGGTGGAAGCAAGAGCAATGTATGTAATTTGTTTTTACTTTTGGTCCCTAGAATGTTAAAATGTACAAACAAAGATTAATAATTTAGAGTAATTTACACAAAATTTTACAATTAGAGATCAAATAAATAGAAAAAATCAAAGTTGCCTCTGGTTCTTCGGCGAAATACCGTGCAATTGCAAATATGGTCGGAATCGAAAAAAAACTGTTTACTGCGTTTTAATTGAGTTTTACCATGAGGTTTGGAGATGTTTGTGGAATAAATTCCCAATGGCCGAAATTTAATTAACTCTTTCCGGCGCACTGGAAAAAATCGATAAAAATTAAACACAAAGATTTTTTTATTTCATTTATTCGAGACATTTAATGAAGAAAATGTAAAAAAAAGGTGTTTATCCTTGCAGGATTTTGTACAAGGATGTGGTACAATTTTTATACGATCGCGCATGGAGTGCGAGGATTATTTATGAAACTCATTAAAACAAGTTTTTGTTTTGCTGAGGCAAAGTGGCACATTACAACTTGAGCACATCCACTGAGTCCTTCTTTGGTGGCTTGTCGTGCTGCAGAACGCACATCTACGTAAGGTTGTTCTGACTGGTTGGTGAGATGACGAGGATCGTAGGCTTGGATCTACATACGGTTTATTTTTCTTTATGCGGACACTAGCTTGCTTTTTATTTTTCGTTCCAAGAGTAGGTGGTGAGGCTGAACTGCATAGTATTGAAATCAAATCAAGTTTGAAGTCCTTAAGGGGTAAGTGGTACCCTATGCTTTTAGAAATAATAAAAGAATTCACGGCTGCAATATCAAGAAAGTGAAAAAATATTCGGTGTCACCACTTGCGGCTTTTCCTGTTCAGCTCGTAGTACTTCTTTAGCTGATCTAACTTGTCAACGTTATTCATGTGCATATTATAGTCGTGTATTATTTCAGTCTTTTCGATTTCTTTGACAGAACCATCGCTTTGGCGTTGTTGTACCTTTACAAATTTACTTGGATCATGAAAGTTAGATAAAGCTGTAACCTCTCTTTTGTCGATCTACTTTATAAAGAGTATACCAGAATCACTAATTTTCCAATCATAGTCGCCCCGTTTTAATTGCTTACCAGGTCTAATATCGGTAGGAAGAAATTTTCGATTGGTTCGCACTGTTCCGCATCCATTTATCAACTGCTTTTTCAGTTCAAGAATCAAGTTGAACGAAGTGAAAAAATTATCGAAAAACACTTTATGGTGTTTCCCCCAAAATCAGTAGTTAAGCCGAGAATGAGTTTTTTTTCGACTAGATCTCCTTTTTTACCCGTATATAGTATATCTCGAACCCTGCTTAAGTTTTTTAGCCATTGTCATTTACATACGTATATACCGCGCGGTGGTATACTTTTTGTACCAGGAACTTTAAGCACTTTCCACACTAAGTCTTTTGATTATTTTTATTCCATTGGCTGAGAATTAATTCATTAACACTATATTTTATTAATTGTAGGAAACCGATGCTGTTCGTGCTTTTATTTACAAAATATGATAAATTCTGAGAAACACTTTAATACTTCAATATTCTACTCATTTTGCGCGTAAAAAACATATATATTTATCTCTTTCAAACACTTGTTATATTTTTTTTTTAGAAAATATAAGCTTAAATTTGCCTGTATAAGTGGTAAAAGAATTATACCAATGCGCATAAAATGCAGGAAAAACATTTAAATAAGTGGTATAAATTTTATACCAGCGCCCCGGAAAGAGTTAAAGGATTTAAATGGTTTTGAGCTGGAAAGAAAGTGTGCTCTTCATAAGGGAATTGGTTTGACATGAAGGCTGGGTGCCAAATAAAAGTTCATCCAGCAGCAGATATTAAATCAAATTATTAGCTCTAAAAAATATTTCCCCTATGCCAAATCTTGTGGCATCAAAGCTGACCTAAATTCAAATACGAGTAATATCATGTTGATTCCAAAATTCCTTTTCGTTAAAGTAAAAATTAGTACAATATATATTATAAAATATTATAGTTTGTGTAGTTTGTAGTTCAACTACATATGCTACATGCATATATTATTTTTATTGAAAATGTATCTCAATGCTTAACGAATTGAAGAAAATCAATGGAAGTATAATTTTGGCTATTATAACATTTATGTACATCCCGACTCTGATAATATAATTTGTTAGAGTGAATTGTATATGTATATACATATATGTAATTGGTGCGTACACCCTTTTCGGGTGTTTGGTCGAGCTCCTCCTCCTATTTATGTTGTACGTCTTGATGTAGTTTCACAAATGGAGGGACCTACAGTTTCAAGCCGACTTCGAGAAACAGATATTTTTTATGAGGAGCTTTTTAATGGTAGAAATACAATCGGAGGTTTGCCATTGCCTGCCGAGGGGCGACCGCTATTAGAAAAACTTTTTCTTCATTTTGGTGTTTTACCGAGATCCGAATGGTAGTCACGCACCAACACATTCGGCTACTTCGATCACATTTAGATGATAAAAAATAGAGATTAGATAAATTTATGGAAATCCTCTTAGCACTTTCCTTTCCTTAGTAAAGAAAAGCGACATCTGCTTGCGAGATCTTTTAGTTCTGGAATGACTAATTTTACTTGATGGCAACGCTAGTAATTTTTTCGCACTTGTGGCAGCATTCGAGGTATTCTTTTCTCATTCGTTTCAATTTGCTTGACTGCCATGCTCGTGAATCGCGATTCAGAAAAGTTGGTCGCGTGAAAATCTTT
Source organism: Anastrepha fraterculus (assembly GCA_037575425.1). Classification (NCBI taxonomy): domain Eukaryota; kingdom Metazoa; phylum Arthropoda; class Insecta; order Diptera; family Tephritidae; genus Anastrepha; species Anastrepha fraterculus. The sequence goes on from JAYXIM010028975.1 coordinate 28,888, forward strand.
TAATTTTTTGTTTAAAAGGTAAATATCGCTTTTTATAACATATCAAAATGTTTTTTAATTGTTGTAAATTGGGTGTGTGCTAAAATCGAACAATTTACGCTGATGCCAAATGCAGAAAATTGAAAGTGAAATTGTTGGGAGAAAAGAATTTTCACCTGAAATGACAGTGGAAAAACAGAAATCTCGACGTCGACATAATGGTGCGTGTGTGTTTGAGTGTGCATGTGTATTGCTATTGAAAAATCGGATAGTGTAATAAAGGTAAAATAGAAAATTTGTTAATTACAGTGACCAAAAATATATTCTTCTGCACTGGATCATATGTATGTAAATGCATTTGTGCAAATGGGGATGCCTGAATTGAACCGTTTTGCCTTCTACCTCGGCACCACCCATCTCCCCACTGGAGCTTCTATAAATTCCTGTTGAACCCCTTTACGCGCGCCCAACTTTTTCTTAGTTATCGGATTTGAGTGGGAACGATTTTGGTTGGTCGGTTGCTTGACAGCGACAGCAGAGAACGTTGACTATGGTGGTAGCAGAGAACTACGTTGAGTTAACGATTTAACATTCTCTGCGCCGCGTTTGGACCAATTCGCTGTATTTGTGTTCCATTTCATAACTGTTTCACGACTTCCAATTTGAATGAGGGGCCAGATTGGACTCATTATTCCATGTTCCAACTGTACTTTTTTCCGTTTATGAATTTGTGGACAAGAATTTTTTAGTGCATAATTTTCCTTTTAACCTTCCAATAAGACAGTTGAGAACACTTGCAATAGCAAGAATAACTATTAGAAAGCCGCTAACATGCCAAGCTGCATGGGCGCTCGATGCATATCCTTGACACTGTCCCACTTTTTAGTATTATCTGTGTTTTTATTAAGGTCTGAACATTACAACATGATTTGCACCGTTTTTTTGTTTTGCGAGTATCATATTACGGAGGCAATATGCCTTGGTAAACTGATTACTGAACTCTCTATAGGGATTCCAGATTAGGGTGTATCGATGTTGTATGTACATTGACATACTATGTATTGTTTATATATGTATGTGCACATGTGGCATGTTCATATGTGGCTACATATTGATTTTCGAGTGTTATCAACTGACTGTCTAAATTACATAAGAATATACGAGTGCTAATTTTGATAACTAAAACGGAGTTTTAAATATTGGGCTTTGGTGTTGGAATATGCATATGTACATACATATACGTATGTATGCGAATAAGGAAACTATCACTCGCCCAGTTTCAATAAGAGAACCGGAAGGTCAATCGGATAGTTTAACACAGTGCTCCTAAAAACTCTTCGTACAGCAAGTGTTATTATAAATAGATACTCATTTGGAAATCATTTAATAGGCAACGGCCTATTTCATAGAATAGCTTTCTTAATGCATCCCTACATGATTCCCATTTTTAAATCCATAAATTTAAAATCCTGGAGATAAGGAGCGAAATACTGGCATTAACTTTGGTTTTTGATAATATCACAGACTGTGACCTACTAGCAAATTATTTTTAATACATCATTAATAATTTTACGACGTGAAAACGGTAAAGGCTGTATCGCTCTTATTGAAACAGCTTTAGCGGACTTAAAACGATAAACTTTAAAATTGTAGTTGTTTGATCAACACTTTTTGAATTTGTGGTTTTATATCTAAAAATAGTTTGTTTTTAAACTGTAAACAATTTTAGAATTTATTAGGGTCTTAAAATTAAAATTTGTTCAATTTCAATACGAAAATTTTAGAAAAGTTTTACTTAAAGCTAGATATCATTCAAAGAAAGCCGTGTAATTCACTTGTGAACAGAAGAAAATGCATTGAATTTGCTCATAATTATATAAATGAGATTCCAGGGATTTGGAAGTAATTTTTTCAGACGCTGCTGAATTTTGTATTTCTGGGATACGAGGTCGTCAAATTGTTTGGAGCACCCAAAACACCCAGCCGAAATCGTTAAGCTTCGGCTCTTGTAAAAGGCTCCAAAACAGCTCAAAACACGCCATCAGTCGCTCGATCTGAACCCTATTGAGCATCTGTGAGATCTATTAAAAAAAAATGAATTCGACAGCATGTAATAACAAGTAAGGTGGCTTTGCGGGCAGAATGAGCGAAGATTACAACTGAGGAAACAGAGAAGTTAGTAAATCAATGCCAAATAGATTGAGTGAGGCCCTAAAACGTCGTGGCTATCCAACAAAATATTAATTTTCGTTTTTGTATATTACTTATAAAGCATTTTTTATAAGTTTTAAACCTACGCGGACTATCTGGTACTGCTATGTACTAAGTACATCCTTAAGAATTAAATTTTACAAAACAAAAACATGGGTGGCCCTAAAAAAAGTTTAGAAATTGTAGAAAAATTACTGACTAAATATTTCTCATAAAAGTTTAAAACGTTTTGGTTTTTTTACAATGAATTTCTTAATATGGTGCTTTCATTTCTTTGTGTACGGATACATTTTTTCTGGCAAGTGTATATGTATGTACTTTAAGATAAAGAAAAATTATTTTAAAAATAATATAAATTAAATATTTATTTTAAATTCAATATTTATTTCTCAGCTATGACAAGTGAAAAGGACACAAGACCTAAAAAGGGAATTTATTTCTTTATAGATAAAAATCAACAGCACTGTAAAAAATGTAAATATGTAATTTGTATAACGCGTTTTATAAGGCCGAACGGGGGAGTTATACGAGAATACTCCTACAACGCGTTTTCTTGCAACGCGAAACCAATCCACCTTATGTTATATTTATTAAAAACTGGTATTATAATGGGGATTGCGGTATATTTATTCAAAACTGGCATCCAAAGCTTATGCACACTGCTTGGCATGTAGTACCATCCATTGTTTTCCGGTGGGCGCACTAAACATGGTCGTATTCTCGAAAAGTGAGCTTTAAGCTTTTGAAAGTGTAAACGTTCGAACTCAAACGCCATATCTGTTGGCATCATTGGAACATGTGACAACAGTAAATTTCCCCCTTAAATTTAGGTTTCAAAATTGTAGCTTAGAAGTCATTCGTTATCGCCGAAATTCTTACTCCGTTGCGAAGTCTCGGTGAATTGAAGTTTCGTAAAAGAATGATAGGCTTGTAAATTTTAAACATTAAAATGTTACCGTTGGGTAATTGAAAACAACGGCTTGTCCATCACAAGATCGATGTACTTATACGTTGTTACTTTTGCCTGGTATTCCGTTTTGTATGCTAAAATTGATGGCATTGACTTTGTTCTGATGATTTTCGTAATTCCGCGAAACTGTTTTTCGTACCGTTCAATTTAATTCAATTTGTTTAAATTAAATTAAATGAAATAATAATTTAAAAATTCATTTAGTTCATCAACGGGTGCTGAACCTGGTCTGGGACTATCCATTTCTCCCAAAATCTTGCAGTATACGAGGCAGTGCTTCCAACGCTTTTTTGTGAGCCATTGTACATTCATCCCATATGATAGTTCACGTTTCAAAAAGTTTGTCATTTCCGAATTTTTTCTGATATTGTATGTTGTATCAGCCGTGTAATAATGGATAAGGACAAACGGAGATATATATATAATAATAAAATACTTAGTTAGAACTGGTTTCCGGTTTTTGCCATCATATTTTCCTCACCCAGGTATATAGATTTTAACTTGGACAAGGTCGCAGCTTTTTACCCGTATGGAATGCAAGCATCTATCAGCGACTCAATTCTAGCAAATATTGTAGCTTCGCACTGAAATGTTGTTCAAACCACATTCGTTTCTCTTTTCACTGTCGACACAGCGTTCGTTGTATGAAAAGTGCGAAATTGTGCTGCTACGTACTCGCACACCGACTTCTCATAGCTTTACACGTACACGTTAAAAAAGTAACAGTGTGTTTACCTACTCACGTTGTTGCTATTATATCTGCTTGTTCGCATCTTAAATCATTATACGAGTATCAAACCCACGAAGCCGTTCACCGAAGGCACATTGCGCCAAGCAGAGCGATTTGCTTGACTTTCCGTTTTCCTTATGATTTGAGTATAAATTCTACAAATACGAATACACATTCGCGCGAGCAGCAATTTGGGTTTATATTATTGAATGAAAAGTGGTTGTAGTGGCTTTTAGCGGTGTACCGCGCTTAGCAATGCGAAAACTTGTATTCAGCCAAAATCAAAATGCTGATGCGATGAGATATGCAGCTATGGAATGCATGGAATTTCAATCTTCACACTGTTGTGTGCGCACTGCGGGTACCAATATTATTTTTAGCGTGACCATCACCACAATCAACTTGTACCCTCGATCTGTAAAATATAGGAACATGTAGGCTTCACTACAACTTGTGAATGTTTAAAGTTTGCTGTCACCATTGTAGATGCAGACTTGTTTTCGAGCGTATCTCTTTTAAGTCTTGCTTTGTTTGTATATGTATTGTTTCCAATATGGAAATATTTATATACTGACATACATACATACTACATATACTCGTATATTAAAAGGCATATTCCCAGCTGAGTATGTACATACGTAGGTATAAATTATAAAATTTGCTTTTGAGTATACCCCCTCGTATTATTCTACACAAGGGTATTAAATTTGTGTGCACATAACGGTTGTATGTAACTTCATTAAGGAATACATACATACTCGTATTTACCGAAAATCGCAGAATAATTAGCCATGTGTGTCTGTCCTTCCGTGGGCTCGACAACTCAAACAAAAATTAATATATTTCAAAAGATGTCCTCCTCCAAGTTACGTTCGTATTTAAAATGGGCGTAACCCACATCCCATATAACTGATATTAAATTATTACAATATTATTATTTTACTTAAATGCGCGGGTATATAAAGTTTGGTTCGAACCGACTTTAGCACTTCCTTACTTGTTATTTCACATTTTTATATGCGGCATAAACGAAATACCATACCCACCGATTATTAATCTTATATGTACATATGTGCGATATGCGGGACATTTGTACTGAATTGAGGTTATGTCAGGTATAGAAAAGTGTGTAATTTATTTATATAAATTTTTTTTTTTTTTTTTTTTTAAGTAAACAAATAAGCCATGTTGTTGTTGTAGCAGCATAAACATTCTCTGTGCATATACGAGGAATGCTGCTGAAGTGACTGTCTTGGCCGGGTTTAAATCCTGGTCGTTCCGGTTACGTAGAACCGACTGTCGTGGGAACGCGAGGAATGCTGCTAAAGTGGCAGTCCTTGGCACCTGTTCAATTACCTTGACTTTCATCCTACTCCTTAACTCTTATAATAAGGTTATTGAAACTTTTTATTATTAAGGTAATGTTTTTAAATATTATGTAAACACCATAGAACATCAGAGGTCCACCTCTTCAGCCGCCCTGGCGGGAGTGTCGACTGTAAAATGTCATCTAGTAGCGTGGCGTGGCTGACTGTGTCGAAAGCCTTTTTTTAGATCCAACGGTACTAGGGTAGTCCTCTCGCAGGGGCGGTTTTGGTTGAGGCCACGGTTTACCTGGGTGTTAATGACGGTGAGTGCCGTGGTGGTGCTATGCACTCTTCGGAAGCCATGCTGGTGTGAGGCTGGGGTCAGGTGTTTCGTAAAGAGTGGGAGTAGAAGGGCCTCAAGAGTCTTCCCTACTGGGGAAAGGAGAGTTATCGTACGATAAGACTCCCCTTGGTTGGCGAGTTTCCCAGGCTTCAGTAGTGGGACCACTCTCCCTAATTTCCACTTATCAGGAATGATGAGAGTGGCCATAGACAGGTTGAAGACCAATAAATATTAGATTCAGTGTAGCAATCTAAATATCGCGGTATTCATTGATTGTGTAGGGTTCGCCTAGGTAATTTTCGAATCGTCAATTCCCAGTGGGCGAATCACATGAAACCGAGAGGTACACCCCGCGCAGCAACCTTACCATATCAGGTCCGCCATCTTTCATCTTCTTTTGAACGAGTGATGTGGATACCTTGCAGCTCTCTGATAAGATTGCATTTTACCACGCGGTTTCTTGTTGTTGTTGTTGTTGTTGTTGTTGTTGTTGTTGTAGCAGCTTAAGCATTCCCCATACATATACGGGGAATACTGCTGAAGTGACAGCCCTTGGCCGTATATAAATCCTGTTCTTTCCGTAAACGTAGAACCGACTGTAGTGGGAACTTAAATCCGGGTCGTTCCGGTAATGTAGCGGTAACGCGGTTTCTTGTTACTTCACTTCGGAAATGTGAGTTGATAGCGCGGAAAAGAAAACATCCATTTCCGCTTGTTCCTACTGCTTGCTCGGAACAATACTATGGGTGTCGGTATGCGCATGCCGTAAGGTCAGATAGTATTTCGAGGATACTAAATGCAACGACGCTCGCCAAAATTCACCACACAAAATAGAAATTATGTAAAGAACTGACTGCATGGATGCAGTTAGATGGCATTCCGTAAGGGATGAAATAATTCCCATTACATCATATGCACACGACGCCGGTTTTGGGGTTGTGCCCACAGTTCAACAACTTTAAAATTTGCTTTGTTGAGCGATGATGAGATTTTCTACACCTACACGTGCATTCACACGAAGAGGCACACTCTTCGCCCTCTCAGAAGCGCTCATATTAACTTCCACGCATTCTTCCAGCTGTACTCACAAAAGAGCTATGCTTTTTTTAATTTCTGTTATTCCTTTATGTATACTTTGGCATTTGCGCGCGCATGCCTCATTTTCCATTTCATTCCAATTTCGTGTAAGCTCCCATTGTTCAAGGTTCAATTCTATCTTTTCTCAACTCAGTAGTCAATGTGTCTTCAAGCTCCAGGCCTACTCTCCAACTTTGCTGTATATGCTAAGTATGTATGAGCGTAACATTTTCCCTTTCTACAAATAAGAAATGTGCAATATTTGCACGGATTGACCTTTTTTTGTCATCTCACATTCAATAACCTGTTCGCCTATCAGCCAGTCACCCCATCGGCTCCTCTGCCTCTTCTTTCAATTTGAATGACTACACGTATGTGCTTTTGTCGTTTTGTTTCCCATATTCGTGCTTTTATGGCTGCTATGGCGTACGCTGTTTGATGTTTGTAAATTGTTTATTTTTTTTATTACATTTGTTTTTTCTTCTCCTCTTTGCACACCAACCTCAACCAACGTATGAGTGTCTTTCGTGCAGTTTTTGCCTTGCTACCGTCTCATGACATTCCGATTGGTCTTTATGTTTTGATTTGGCTTTTGTTTCCCCATAACAAAAAGTTTCATTATTTCGCAGTTGACAAGAAGACAGTGAAGATGCAACAAAGCAACACGTATACATAATACCAAATTTAGAAAAATTAAAACACGAACTTTGTTTGAATAAATATTTTCATAAATTGGATTTCGACTGGAACTCGTACTAAAATGAAAAATTAATTTTTGTTTTATGAAACCCCCGAAAAGTGCAGAAAAAATTATCAAACCAAGACTGGTTTGCTTTTTGGGAGCTAACTACTCGTTGAGTTTGTTCATAAATGAAGGTGTGCCGGAGCAAGAGGTGGAAGTGAGTAGTGTCTACATGGCTAAGCAGACCGAAGAATGTGAAAAAGAAAGCTCTAGACAAAGTGAAACGTTCGAATTGATCTTGCGTGTGTTTTCCCCGACTGTTTACCCCGATTTCGGAAGAAAGCAATGGCTAACGTAATTGTGAAATTCATTCATTCATTCACTCAATTCGCAGTTGATGAGTTGGAAAGAATCGAAAGAAAACTGATGATTTAATAATATATGCACATAAATACAAACATATATTTATTACTGAGATGCTCAAGTTGATCACGGGCATGAAAATTCAAAACGACGTATTTACTGTAAAATAGATATGTGTGTATGTATGGCTCGCAAATTTTACATATGCATTTTCAAGTAAAAAAAAGTTTACTAGAAAGTTTTAAAGGTCATTGCCTTGTGTGCAAACGTCTCGCACCCGCCATCACAATGAGTGTGCCTCGTTTTGGTGAAAAATCCCCAGTAATATTTTTGCTTTGCGATAATATTGTATATTGCATTACCCACATATATAATAATTATACAGAGTTTTTCAGAAGTATGATAATGTTCCTGCCTCAAATACAAATATGTGTTTACACACTTCCCATTCAATCTGGCATCACTTTCCCCGTTTGATCGCGAGTTTTATCGATCAGATAACTACTCAGTTTTCCTTGCATAGAAACGTTCTAATACACATCAGTAATATTGATCAGGTAAAAAGTTCTAACCATTTTACGCTTTATTTCGACGATGAAATTAACATACTATATACATATAGGATTCTCCGATTTGAAATACGTTTTGTCCATTTTGAACACAATTTCATAATTCTGCGATTGAAGAAGACTTGGCCAGCTCAGGTTTTACAAGTCTCTTGAGAGCATCGAGAACATTTTGTAATAATCGCCTGATGCGTAGTGTCGACTATGCAGTGGCTGCGATGGAACCTTCAAGCTCTCGTATGTTAGCTTCTGTAGCGTCGTTAAAATTGTGTGCAGCATTAAAAAAAAAATTAAATTAAAAACATTCTTCGTGATGGGAAAGGTTTAGCCCGATTGAAGCAGCTCGTAGTGGATGATACTCTTTCAATCCCACCAAACACACCAAAATCTTCTTTTCCATTAAACTGAACTTGGCGATCACTCATCACTTCCTCGCTCATTTGGCTACTTGGTTCTACGTTACAGGAATGACTCGAGTTTTTCCAGAGCAAGGGCTGTCGCCCCAGTAAACTAGCTCTATCTAGTACACCCCCTCGGTAATCGGTTCTACATTACCGAATTTATATCTGACTGATCAGTGTGGCTTCGTACCTGGAAAATCAACCATCGACAAGATCTTCCAAGTACGTAAGTCATATTGGCGATTTTAAAACTCCTTTCCATAGCACGAAAAAAGTTGCCTATTTGCCGCGAAAAATTAATGCACTTATGTAAAATGACGCATACAAAAATGGCATCTCTCCGAGTCGTTTGATACGAAACGATATTTCAAATAGGGTTATCAGCTATCATGTGATTACTTTAACCTAATGCTGAAAAATATTGTTCGAATAAGTGCTACTAGAAATACTGGTATCAAGGTCTAAAACTACGCCTTTTGCTGTGCATTTATTAAGGAGGATAGAGGAGCAAAGTGAATGAGTCTGATGGTGAAGTAGGACAAAACGAAGTAACCTCCTATTACAAAACAAGAAGTCAGAGCACTCGCGGTCACTGTTGAATTTTGTAGTTTCGAAGTAGTAAGGGACTTTATTTAATTGGGTACCATGAAAGAAACTTTCGAAGAGAACGATTAGGTGTCTTAAATCTAATTCGTTCCCAAATAGGGAGAGTTTTTAATACTGTTAATAAAGTTATAAGGAAAAGATAGACTGTACGGACCTGCCATTCAAGATTTAAAAACATGTGACGAGAAGCGTATCATTCCCATGGCAGCCGGTTCTACGTTACCGGAATGACTCAGGTTTTTCCCGAACAAGGGCTGCCACCTCAATAAACTAGCCCTGTCTAGTGCACCGTACCCCAGAAGGGTACGACGGCTTGGGACTCGCAAGTTTAAGGGCAAATTTGAGAAAAATGTTTCTTAACACGTTCAACCCAATTTATGGCATCCGACTAAACTTGGATACCTTGAAGACCGCATGGTGCAGTTGAGGCCGAAAAATTTAGTAAATAATAATTTATAGGTATGTAAAAAACTTTTAAATCATCTGCTTAGAGCAACAATTTAGGAAACGAAAAACTATGCTATTAATATCATTGAATAGTACGAAAAGAGGTGGACCCAGGACTCTACCTTGCGGTACCCCAGAAAATGGAACGAAAAAGCTGAATATCAATAGAACTGTGTCCTATCTGATCTGCATACTTGGAATTATGCAGGAATCATTTTTCAGCTCTGCTAAGTTGTAAAGACAAAATAATTAAAAATCCGAAACCCCGTCTGAGACGACGGAATCTAATTACAAATAACAAAACTTATCCACGTCATTTGATACCAAACAAATTTTCAGACCATAATTTTCGCTTTATAAAATAGATGTTTGTTTTATTTGATCCAAAGGTAACGTGAACTCTAGTAGTCACCCTCTCTTTTGTTTACAAAAAGTACAATGATATCACGCAAGGTGCAAAATCACGGCTCCCCTTTTCGTTAAACAGTTTTGATATTCAACTACGAATACCACAACTGTAGTTGCATAAATAATCGGCAACCAGATAAAACCAAATAAACATTTTAGTGTTGTTGACCCATTGGGGATACAGACATTTATACGACTTAGTACATTAGCCTTTGCACCTCAACAAGTGTTGGCTCATACCTTCTACATAAATCTGGACACATTGGCACTAAATATACATATATACATTTGTAGTATATATATAATTCCTACTAACGTTCCGAAAGCCAAACTTCAATCACAATGTGCATATGTACATACATACAAAAAGCCAAATAACCCTGAAATTAGCCTCCAAAACTATTCTAGGGGAATCGTAGAAGTTTGTAAGAGTATTGAAAATGTTTATCGTCGACCTGCCACAGCATCAGATTTGCTTCTCTTTTAGATAGGAGCAAAACGAAAAGGTTATGAACCTTTCATTTTCATTTGTACAAAACTCGACACACTGCTCCCCAGAAACGTATGCCATTTTTACTTACTCGCAGGTTCACTGGAAAAAGCAATCGGTGGGAACAGTAATAAATGTATGGGATAGAAAGACAAAAACTCAGTATGGGTACATAAGAAAGGAAAAACAATTATGTAGATTATCACAATGAATGTTGTTGTGACTGTTTAATTTTTGTACTGTTGATAAGTAAAAGTAAAACCCAAAATTTGCTGGAATGCAAATAATCACTACCTTCTGCTGAATCTTAGCGCGGACTGATTCGCCACTTTGTGAAAAATCTTAAAGTGACAAGTTCTGAGCTGTTTTGTGTCTTTATTGTTTGGGCTCAACGGGCTGCAGAAAAGGCAAGCTCAATGCAATCGTTGTCTTATTTGTTTTCTTTTCACTTCCTACATACTCGTATGCACTTACGTACATACATATGTGGGTATATCGACGAAATGTAGTTGTTATTGGCTGCTTCCACTGTAAACTTTTTTCTTTGCAGTATGCAATAATAGGTTCGTTATCTGAGCTTATAAATATGTTCTTTTTTGTATTGTTGGATATTTTTGTGCCAGGGCACAATGTTTCCCTTCCATATAAAATGTGGGCAAAAATGAATGTATGGCAGGTTTAAATGAAAATTTGTATCTATGGGGTTTTCTTTTCACACAATAATGACACATTCATTCCGCCCTGCGGCAGAGCTGTCAAATGTTCATATTCTTTTCTCAAACTCTTATGAATTGATTAGGCGAATGCGTGGCATTTACTACCCTCTACAATAAGTGAGGGTGAGCGTCGTTCAGCTGATTTTGTTCGTACACAAGTTCATAAAAATAACTATATGAAAAATTAAATTTTTACAAATGGAAGTAAATCGTTCTATTTCATTATATTCTATATTAAAATTTATAATTTGTGGAAGAGTTGAATTTTTCTTGGTCTATTCTCATATGAAATACGCAACATTTTCACAGGGTGTATTGCAATATTATCTCTTTTTCAAACAAATCGCTAATAGGAATGTGAAGACGCAGATTTTAAAAATGCAATTTGTTTTCTGATAACTTTCACTGTACGAGAACATGTAGGTCGAAGTTGAAAATGTGTGTTCTTGTAGCTTTCTACCTGTTTTTGGGAAAAAAACACATTTTTTTTTATTTCGCACTTGCCAGCTCTTAGAGGGAATCCTTACCAAGGCGTAATAAACACTCAAAGCACCGCATCCATGAATGTGAGGAAGATAAACCGCTTAAGAAAACTCTTAAAAACTCATTCGGAATATTTATAGTATACTTGGAATATATAAAAATATAAGTTAAATTTCCAGCATAATAATAACGAATCTTAGTGAAAATATGATTTTATGAATTTGGGAAAAAGGCATTATCTCAGAAATTGCACACAAGTAGCAGGTTTTTTTTTTATACATACATGCCCTATGATCTGAAAGTACCGGGAATGTTTAAATAAAACAAAACAGAGTTAAATTTCAGGCAAATTTATTTTATCTCCTTCAATATATGACCCGTCTGAAGCTACACACATGTGCCAACGTTTAACCTAGTCCTCCATGCACCCCTGGTAGGCCGACGAAGGGATGGTCTTCAGCTCCTTCGTCGCATTCTCTTTGATCTCCTCTATCGACTGAAATCTCCTTCCACGAAGTGCATACATTTATTTCATTTATTCCACTACAAATTGCCATTTGGTTATTTGGGGAATTCCGTAGTTAAGCGTTTCATTTAATTTTATTCCAAATTTATATTGCCATAGTTGTCTGTTATGTATAGGAAAATAAAGAACGGCAAACCAACATCTTATTAAAACAATTAATTCTTGACATTTTTTCCGTGAAGAGCTTTGCGTAGCTTTGGATATGCTGTGATTAAAATTGTTAGTACTATTTAGTATAATTAATTAAATAGGGAAATTTCGGGTTGATTATTTTTAGTTGATAAATTCCTTTTATAAAAATACCAGACAGATTATCGCGTGAATATTTCTATTTTTGTCCACTAGAGCGGCACTGTGCGGCGTGTTAGTTACAAGCCCAGCTTTATTGTAATACAAACACATACATGCACCTAAATTTTTTATCTCATTGTGTAGTATTACAAAATGACAATATTTTCATTACACGTTTTTAGTAGATATTCTTTATTAATATCCGGATAAAGCATTGTGTATGAAGTTCTAGTTTTAAGGGGCGCAATGGGCAAACATAACCTCGTCATGCTTAGATCCCATCTTTTCTGCAATTATATTTTATAATAATCTTTCATGGAAGAATACACTCGCAGGTTTACTACTGCCCGATGTGGGGGCCGCATTTACTATAATTTTGATATCTTTGCTGAAGCCGAAATGGCGACTTCGACATTTGGATTATTGCCAAAAAGCGCTCGTCACATACTCCCATTCTTTATATAGATATGCAGATTTTGGAATGGTAGTCCCTAAAGAAAAAAATGAATAGTTCCGGCAACGTTTACCCGACTGTCGTGGGAACGATTATCGCTCACTTTATAAGTCTCAAAAAATTATATAACATTTATTATTGTTCATATTAGTGTCCATGAAAACCATTGCGAATATTGTAAAAATATAAAGTGACTTAATTATGTGAGCACAGCTCTACCTTAGTTATGAAAGTTTTATTGCATTCCTTAGAACTGCTGAACTACTCGCAGTTTTATCCATTGCATATCAGCTGTTCTCAAGTTCTTATAATTTAATAGGGTGACGGCCTTTATGCCAAGGATGATAATTTTTTTCCGCCTTGTGGTTATACGAGGAGCAACTGACAAGTTCCCGGCCTTTCAGTGTAATTCGTATCAAATGAAATACTTGTACACTGTGCACATCGTGAATATGATGCCTTTTGCCACTTAAACAATTTTCTTTAGATTGCCCTTCAAAATGGTTTTCTGCGGCCGCCTTCACTATTCGCCGTTTTCATATGTTTTCCTTCCTTTTTGAAATATCCAGACCTATCTTTTCATCACTGTAAAAGGTAAAGACGGTTACATTTCATTTTTGAAAAAAGGAATATACGAGTATCTCCGCGAGCGTGTTATTTATACTAGCATTGAGTCATACAATTAGCCTTATCAGCAATGCGATGGTGAGTCATCAGCAAGTACCTTAGAGGTCGTAGTATTGTGAGCCGCCCCTTGTACATAAATCCAAATACAGAAGATCAACTGCGTGCTTGAATAAAGGCTTTACACAATATGCGCTTATACAGTTAATTATACATATGTATGTACATTCTTTCTCAATGTCGTCCAACAGCTGTTGAAGGCACTGGTTATTGCACTTTTTTTGTTTATGGTGTCAAATATTTTACAACAATACAGAAATATAATAGATAGCATTGCAAATATTCTAAGTCTATGAATTGAACTTTGGACATATATACATACTTGGAATATGTACACCTAATTAAATAATGTTTTCTTTTTTATAAACATATGCAAATTTTGATCTTTGTTGCTAAAATCATATTAGGTAAATGAGTAAAGTGCTGCTCTCTCTCATACGCCACTGTCTGCTTGCCACCCTCTCATCTTTCCACGCTTCTAATTTTATATCATTTACAGTTGTGAACATAAAAATCCGGGCACCGAAAATTGCAGTCTTTGCAACATTACTTATTTATTTGCTAATTATTAGAAATTAATATATTTTTAGTTGCAGATTTTAAATATTTTGTATTTTCAATAAAACAGTTTTGGTATTTGAATAAATTTATTTGTAATATCACAAACAAACATTATAGCACCTTCTAAATTGGCTGCAAATGTCCAAAAATGTTACCAGTAGTTTGTCTTGAGCACTGATTTAATAAGCAGTACTGCTGCGAATCCATTATCCATCCTCTATTTTGAACAAACAATGTTTTACTTTAAAAAAGGCAAAACAAGCAAAAATAATATTTCTTAAATATTTAATGAAAGTAATTTTAGTTTTAAATGTCACTGCATTTGAAAAATTTGCTAAGTTTTCCATTACTACTACGATGTATTTGGATGAAAGGTGGAGGAGGAGGTCGGTTCTCCATCCACAACGCCCATTAGAAAGAGCAAGGTCCCATCATTATAAATTTGAAAGCCCCAACCCTCTACGGTCACTATAGAACTCCCATAAAGGCTTAAAAATTAGTGAAAAAAATAGTTCACTATTTATAAAAATATTTTTGTTTTGGTAATATGTACATTTCCAAACAAAAAAGCGTTGCAGGTCAAAATTTTGACTAAAAATCGCGCGAAGTTCACCCACAAAAGTTCTATCGAACCTCATTGTCTGTTGGTTGACTGGGCTTTATCTTGTTTCGCTTTATTCTTTATCCAGTTCTTTATGACAGTTCGTCCCCACATTTATTTTGCACGGTATTACAAACGTTTAGAAGAACATTTGCAATAATAGAATTTTAATAAAATTCCTAGTTTTATTGAATAAAATAGCTTTAAATCAAATCTTCAATTGATAAAGAGTGTTTAAAAGTGAATATTGTTACTTTTCGGTGTTTCTATTTGAGCAAAATAAGCGTCTGTCTGTAATAGGGCATTTTTCAAGCTTATGCAAAGTAGAAGCATTTTTAGCGTTAAATATTGCTATTAATTCTTAATGGTAATTCATAAAAAGTACTATAAATCAAAAGGCTGATATGTGTTATAATTTTTAAATTCGGCCCACGCACTTAGACATTATAAGCAACTTTTTCGTGGTAACAATGGAAAGCCAGCCCGCTAAATCTTTTTTTTTTTTTTACCAAATATTAAAATACATATGTACACATATGTATGTATAAACAAAAATAGTAGTTTTTGCAGTGAATCTTATTTTGCCGATTTCTATGTCCGCAACTGTATTCTTGGTTATAATTGCATGATCTTTCGTGTGTTTATATTATCTACAAGTTTCCTTTTTATTAAAAATTTTCAATACTGATTTTTCGATCCCTCTTTTCGCTAGCGCTTTGTATTATTTTTGCACAAAACGTATTTGCCTCTCATCGTTTTCTTTCACTTACACTCTCTTCCTACCCAATTCTCTTTTATTCTACTTGCCTTTATGTGATTTGCTCTCGGCAGCGTATTTACTCAATTGACTTGAATTGGGGTTAGGCTCCAGTCGTCTCCAACGCTGCGTAGTAAAGCGAAATTTCTTTGTTTCTTTCAGTCATTCTTCAGTGCGTTCGTTGTATTTTGGTGCGCTTGACTTGAGCAATAGCTTTGTTGAAAAATAATTCTGAATAAAAAGTTTACGCTTCAATTCTGGGCAAGATTTGTTTCATTGCTGTTCGAAAGCAATAAAAATAAAATATCTAAAAAGATGAAAGTGTTTGACAACAGGTAAATGACTGATGATTAAAATAATCCACAAACTAAAAGTGTTCGTTTGCAGTTTTTATTAATAAAATATATAACTATATATTTGCATTCACAATTGATATATAATTACAACACAAATCCTGTTGGTTGTATTGGTCTGTCCTCTAACATTTTTTTCTTTGTTCGGTTGTGTTTTATTTCTTTTTGTACTCGAAAATGAGGTAATTTTTCTAGAAATAAGAAAAGATTTAAAAGCATCTCAGCAAATAAAAAAAATAAAAATTGTGTACATTAAAAATTAAATAATACGTACCTACATACATACATAGTTGAATTTGCGCGAATGCGACATAAATAAGAAGTAATAGAAAACAGCATAGTTCGGATGAAATAATATAAATCAGTACTTAGTGTGGAAGATAAATCTTGGCAAGTTCAAGTCGAGCTTCGTTCTGTCAATTGAGCATACCTTTTGTTTTCCCCATTATAAAAATAAGAACTACAGGGTGGGCCATATAGCGTTTGCTTTTTGAACCACCTATTTTTTTGAGAATGGTAACACAAATGACATGTCAAATGTGTTCATAATTTACTTAAAGGTTTGATATTTACGAAATGGGACGCTATACGCTTGAACAAAATTGGGAAATATTGAAAACCTATTTCCAAAGTGGTGAGTCTTCTTCTTCTTCCCCGGTTACAGTAAATGGCGAGCGTTACCGTGACATGCTCAACGAGTTTTTGTTTCCAAAAATTGAAGAGGATGACATGGACGACATTTGGTTTCAACAGGATGGTACAACTTCTCGCACTGCCAAAGTTACACTCGAACTTTTGGCTACCGGTTTTGAATTCCGATATCAATTGGCCGCCTCGGAGCTATGATTTAAGCCCATTGGTCTATTTTTTGTGGGGCGCCGTTAAGGACAAATGCTATGCGAACCATTCCAGAGACGATTGATGCTTTAAAACACGACATCGAAGTTGCCATTCATGAAATTGGAGCCCAAACAATCGAAAATGTGCTTTAAAATTGGGTTGGTCGAATGGCCTACTGTAAAGCCAGTCGTGGCAGTCATTTGAACGATATTATTTTTCATTCATAAATGACAATGTTCAATCTTCAAAATAAAAAAAAAGTTTAAAAAAATATTGATTGGTTTTTTTTTTTATAGCCGATTGCAAAAAGCTAATTTTACATGTCCCACCCTATACATACTTCTGGTAGCAGTAGAAGCAGCAGTTTGCTAGCTGGTCTAACGGTAGTCCCAGAAAATGCCGTTTCGACAAGTTAGGTTCAGAGTGAAAGGGATGTTAGGTGAGTAGACTTGATAGGGCATATGAATAGGTGGTTAGTGTTGTTGTTGTTGTTGTTGTAGCAGCATAAACATTCCCCATACTTACATACGGGGAATGCTGTTGGAGTGACAGTCCTTGGCCGGATATAAATCCGGGTCGTTTCGGTAACGTAGAAACCGACTGTCGTGGTTAGTGTCGTGCGGTGTACCTTCACATGCTGGATATATACTGAGTATGTCGGGCTCGATTCTGGATAAGTAGGAGTTTAACCTACCTGTGGGCATCGTTCCTAATCATTTGTAGGGGTCTGAAATGTTCTTTTCTCACCATAACCTTTTCATCTATCTGTTGGAGTTATACCAGTTTTATGAGGTATAACCATGCTCGCTGGAGGCGAATCTTGCTCGGTAACTTTGTTGGTGCTTTCATACGCAAATGTTTCGTCAAGCGAACAGAGCCCAAACATAATGAGCTGGGAAGTGGTGAATCGAAAACGCCTATAATCACATTCGTTGGGAAATGATGCTGAATTAGCAGTCCTTGGTATAATTTAAATCCGAGTCGTTCGGGGAAGTAAAGCCGACTGTCGAGTGAAAGTCTTTACCCGTTTGATGCCTTAAAATGACAATTTTCACCAAGGACTGACATGATAAAAGCATGGTCGGGCATGTTTTTTTATCCTTAGCAGCATTAAAAGGTGTTTCGCCAGAGCGCATGCAAATAACTATCTTGTAGGAACAGACTCTAGGAACTCTATTCAAATAATGCATTGGCCTTATTCGGAACCGGTTAGATTACTTGGAGTATCTATTATCTGGAGTAAATTAAATTTAAATACATATTATGTTTTATCTGAATTTTACAGCGTAAAAGAACTAAATTTTTATGAATATGAAATTTATTTGATATGAATGAAAAACAAAACCAAAAAAAAAACAATAAAAATGGGTGTGTGAGACTAAATGGTTTGCAAACGTCAAAAGTGCTGAGAGTGCCACTCGGAGGTTATTGTGAATTTTCAACAAAAGAATTCACATAAACCGATTTAAAACACAACAACTCCAATTCAGCTGAATTTTTGTTTACAATTGTTGTACGTAATTTATGCCGCCCACCATTTTTCATGCAAAGTACCCGTATGCACGTGACATCGGTGTATTTTTGTTTTAATAGACGATAAAATAAGAAGTCGGCCACCAATTTCCCGGAGCGTCGATTAAAAAAAAAATATTAATACCACTGGCCGATCGAATAAAGTCATTAGAACATCTTGAAATAGCATTGAGATTTTCATACAAATTAGGTACAATAATTAAAAAGCATCTGATAGACATGTTAGTTGTGTTAGTTCAGCTATCTAGCGACTATGTTCTGATTAAGTACTTAATCAGATACTGAGAAAACGTAAATGTGTTGCATGAAAGAATTAGCCGGAATCTGTCCATTAAAGACAAGTGTGAATAATACAGTTGTCCGTCTTATTTAATATTCTGAATTTTCTTTTACGCTGGTGGTCGCATTATTTTCTATAGACTGCCTTGTTGTCTTTTGTTTTAAAGTACAAACGTATGTAGATGGTAAAAGTGTTTCTGAAAAGGGCTACTAAATACTAATATAATTTGACTATTGTTATTATCTTGTGCACGATGAAAGTATGCCTTCCTTGAACGTCTAGCCATAAAAATTTAGTTTTTCCTTGCATATTACTTGTGCATATAATTTCACAGGTATGCTCACATCAAAATGTGCTATCAAAATGTAGGAGTCCCATTATTTTTCGCGTTTTCTTTTGTTCCCCGCTGATCTGCTAATGCGCGCTCATCGTTAGTATTGCAATCCCAGTTTCTTTTTTTTTTTTTTGAGTATTCTGCTAGTGATGTGCGGTTGCGAGTATGTAAAAACCCGGATCTGTCGAAAGAAAAGCTATAACAGAAATGGCCCCTATCGAAATAGCTAAACAAAAGAGTATAAACAGTTTTCACAAAAATTCCATGTATATTTTTTTACTTTCTTTATAAAGAAAATATGTAAATAAATATTATTAATATATATTCATTCCTCAGTTCATATTTGTGTGACAAAAACTTAATAAAAATAAAATAAGTGAAATTAAATTTAAGTATGCATTTTCCACGTTAAGGTTTTATTTAAACAAAGAAATGTTTCCATTTGATAACATGTTTTCTCGATATTGTATTTTCTTAGGCGATTCCGTTCTTTGAAACAATTTCACCAGCTGTTGGAAATACTCTTTAGTTGGCAACCTAAGTTGCGCACATTAATAACACTGTTTTGTGACAATCCTTCATGAGAAAGAATATAATATAAAAGTCTGTTTAATGCGTATCTTGTGGTCGATTCGGTTTAACTTACCTGGACCGTGGAATGGCGATATTTCTCAAGGTTTGCAACTGTTCGGAAAAGCAATTAAAGATTTATTGGAAACATTGACTTAATCTTCCTCTTGAATAATGATGAATGTAAAGGGAATATAATGAAAAAATAATAATAATGGTGTAAATGATCAGCTTATGTCTCGGTTCAGTCTCTAAAATATTTGCATTTGCCAAATGGCCTAACTTTCCTTTTCATCTTTTATTAGTAAGATGACTTTGGATGGTATATCTTCCTTCTATAAATAGTATGAATACATGTATGTACCTGCAAAGTATGTAATGTGTGTACATACAAATATAATATATATATATATATACATACATATTCACATGCCTAAATGCTCTACCACTCACTTTGGCTGTGTAGGTCTAACTTTAATTCTCCAATTGTGGTTAACGCTCGATCAGCTCTTTTAATATTGGTTTTATAATTTTCTCTTTGTTTTTTTTCTTTTCACAAAACACATGACAAACATGTTTACCTTCATTAAGATATCATGCTGTATTCACATTAGATATATGTATGTATATACATATGTACAATTACGGTCAAGATAATAGCGCGCGACATTTGGTTCTGCCAACTTTTGACTATTAATTTGTTTATTTAATTTACAAACATATACCACTTCACATTATATGAAAAATTATATAACTGAAATTTTCAAAAAATGAACAAATTTTAATCAAAATTTCAAACTGTTTAGTAGGAATTTTTAGAAAAATTCTATGTATACAGCTTTTTGTCTGTTCAATATTGGTATAATTCTTCAAGTTTGAACTGGTTATTTGCCGGTGTTGCGCATTTTCTTCCATATAAAAAGTTTTAGCCATAATGCCCAAGTCCAAAAAATATCAACAATTCTGAATAAAAATCCTAGCCATTTAAAAATTCTGAATAAAAATTTGAAAATTTGTTGATTTTTTTAAATTTTGCACTAAGTTTGAAACTCTGATTTATATGGTTTTGGTTATATTTAAAAAAAAAATGAAGTGAAATAAATAAATAGTCGCGTTATTATTAATTTGACCGCCACTGTGTATATAGGCATATATGAATGTGTGTAAGCACGCGTACGCACATACATATTCATACTTATGTGCTTTTAAAGCTTTTAATATAAGTAAACGATGTGCAAATCTTCATTGGGGAAAGTACAAATATGAGTAGAAATAACTAGTATATTGAATGAAAGAAACAAATGAAAACTGAAACTCGAACGGGGGTAACCACGAACGACCTTGACGACAATAGCGGCGACGACGGCAGTGACAGTGCAACTATGAAATTACTACAGATATAATTAAATAAATGTACGAATATTTTAGTTGGAAATGCGAAATGATAAGCCTAAAATTGCACACATAATATAAACATGAATATGTATTTTCCGCTATGAAAGGTTATCCTATAATCCACCCTGTGTTGTAAGGTAGACGCCACACAATAATAATTCTCATAATATTAATGCACAAGCAATGATTTAGTTATCAAAGCTACTCAAACGTCTCGGTAAACTTTTTTACAGACTGTAATAGTATTACTTTGATTACCTTAAGATCAATGCGTTGAGCAAGCTAGTTCTAAATACTTTTTATCACAGGGTGTGCTGTTTTTATTTTTCAGTGTTTTTTTTTTAGATGTTTTTTGAATGTCCATAAATACCAAATGAAAGTGGTGATTAAAACAAATTAAACGAAAATTATTTGTATGAACATTGAGGTAGACATACACAGCACCGTTAGGGGAAAAAATTGCAAAAAATCAACAGGAATTTTGAACCTCTTGAAACATTCAATGATATATAATATTAATTCAATGATTAATAATATAATAGAATATATAAATTCAATGATTAATAATATAGTATAATATGATATTTATATTTATTTATTAAAATTTCTAACTTTTTTTTCTAAAAAAAGGATTGAAATTCGAAAATAAATAAATTAGCAAAATTTGTTATGAGTGGAGTCGATTTAGCCATGTCTATCCGTTCACACGATAACTTGAAGCTTGGCATTGAAAATCGAAATCGGTTAATAACTACGCCCATCTCCCATACAATGATAATTTTCAGAAAAAAAAGTATAAACTTTGTTATAAATAAAATCAGAAAAATAAATTTAAGTAATTTAAAAAATGGACATATCCAAGCCCTCTTTTGGATTGCATCGGTAGCGACTTAATAAAATTCGCCCAAACGTACACAAACATACACATCTATAAATTTTCTCCAATAGCAAAAAACAATGCATTAAATTACAAAGCGCGCCGCTTAAAATTGCAGATTTGTCCACCTTGACCGTCTGCCTGCTGTCTGTCTTTCTGTTTACTTCATTGTCATTGCTTTTTGTTCTACTTTGCTTCGGTACCTAATTTGTTTCGTTGTTCCCCTCCGCCGTTGAGCTGGCTATTGGCCGCCATCCTCGTGGCTCGTGTCGATATCCATATCAGTCATATCCCATATTCTAACTACCTGCTTTGCGGCAGCGGATATATTATACATATAAGATTGCAGTAAACAGGATATCGAATGATAAGTGTGCGAGACAGTGAAGATGTCATTGTAATATGTATTGGTATTGGTGCAGATTACTTAAGTACATATCACGAATATTTTTCATTTTTCGCCAATTTAGGAAAAGTGCATATGAGACTTGGCGGTAGAGCCGAAGGCGTGTTTAAACGGTTTATTTAGGCCGTGGTGCGTCGTGAAAGAGAGAGGAAGAGCATGCATGCACGCACGCTTAGGTGTGCGAGTGTGTGTGGGGAAGCGAGTTGGAGCAGCGGCATAACCGATTGTATGTGTTCTTATTTCGTGGCATGTGGGCACTGTGGCTGCCTACTTTCGGACGTCGCTTCTGCAAACACCGTCACTGTCACTGCCACTGCTGCGATGATGCTAAACACCGTGCTCCTTTTTCGACTCAGTTTCTTTTAGTACCTTCCTAGATTTGGACTTTGAATATTCTGTTTTTGCAACTTGTTTAGCGCTTGCAGTTATCAATTGTTTTTGCCGTCATTCGCCTAGAGACGTTTGAGTAGAGCGACAAGCAGCATTGCTAATCAACCACCATTAGGCAGCGGCTGTGTTAATGGAATAACGCGTACACATTGCCATTATCGTCATAAGTGATAAAGTCAAATAAACATTTACTACGGACTTTGTTTTGTTATTTGGTTTCGTTGCCTCTAAGCGTTTAAATGATAAATTCGAAAAATATTAAAAACTAACTAAAATGCATGTTGGCGAAACATTGAGAATAAACAAAAGTTGAATGTGGAAAAAGCCGAAGTAAAAATACTTACGGAAGCGTAAGAGCACGATGCTGCTTTGTTGCTGAGTTTCAGTCACTTTTGGAATGTTCTTTGCTACGGTTCGAGTGTCATTTTTAGTGAAGCGTGCTTGTGAAAGGTGTGATACGATTTTTGTTATTTTATTATTTACTTAAAACACTGATTTTTTTACTATATTTTATTTATATTTTCTACTGACACTACTTACTAACCCCAACCCTGTGCTAATTATTGAACTAAAAAAATATTTGAAAATCAATAGAATAGAAAACGCGCGGACAACTACGCGTAGTATTGGAGAATCGAAGCAGAAAATCGGCGAAGCGAAAAGCTGTGACGAGCGCAAAAAACAACGAAACGCAAGAAAGATAAAATAAAGAAGAGTCAAAGAAAAGACCACAATATTTAAAATATCGAGCGTTAAGCGGAAAATTAGGTAATTTTAAATAATTTCCGAAAATAAAATAAGCGCGCTACGAAAACGAGAACAGTAAATTGGAAATATGTTATGCAAAAATTAAAAAACCTCGGAATGTTTGCTAAAGTAAAAAATTAAATAACAAAATTTTATTTTAACTAAATTATTGAAGCATAACAAATTTGAATTATTCAACTGCAAAAATCTACGAACAAAACGAACGAAAAACGACCATATGTACCTACTTACAAACATATATACTCTACGACGACATCACCGTATCAGCATACAACGTTTTTGGGCCAAACGACAACAATAGCAAACATCGTTGCTGTACAAGTCAGCAAGCTCAGGCATCAGTTAGTCAGTTGTGGAAGTGATCAGAAAACTTGCAATAATCGAAATCAGCTGAAAGTTTTTACTCACACACGCTTACGCCCATATTTTCAAATTCACATACAAACAAAGCCATACACATACACAATATCCACGACAAAAACACAGCTGACTGCGATAACAACGGCGACGTAACGATGATGTACGAATAAATGTACGTAAAGGCATTGTTGGCAAGTATACTAAAATTAAATAAATCAAGCAATAAAATATAATAGTACATGAATTTCCAAAAAAACAAAAAACCGTGTGTAAAGCTAAAAATCATATTTCCCTGTTCTTATATAAGCTAACCGAATTGTTGTTTGACGTAATTTCGTAGTCATGTGTTGTTCTAAATGGAAGCAAGAAGCAGATAAAACATAATATGCACTTTGGCTCCTCGTGCAGCAGTTTCCGTTTCAAAAAAGAAAATTACAAAAAGAAATACAATAATAGCAGAAAACAATTGGCATACTATCACGTATTATGCTAAATACGTATGTCGTATGTGTGTGTGTGTGTGCTGCTACGTTTGTGTTTGTTTGTCGATTTTCCGCGCTCGTTCTCTGCTAGCTCTAGGCATTTCAATAGACCTGCTCACCCTCTAACTAGACACTCTCTCGCTGCACCTAATTGGCTTTGCTCTGCTTTTATCTTTTTGGTTTATTTTTAACAAATTTTTTATTTTTCATTTCTTGTTTTGTCTATATATTTTTTATTTTTACGTTTAATATCTGCAATACAGTTTTTTCATGTGTTGTAATTTACAAAATTTTTAATAATCAATAGTTCAATCAACAGTTCCGGAACTGTCATCTATCAGTTGCTTAATTTGTGAATTATACACTTACGAGTATTTTCGAGCTGCGCGATTTTTTCTTTTAATTTCTAAATTATGTAATTTTTGTATCGCCTATACCCGTCAGATATTATCAGTTGGCAATTTGTTTTTCTCGTTCAATTTCATTTTATCAAAGTTTAGTTATGACGTTTATTTCGATAAACTTAATTGCAATTTTGTAAGGTTTGTGTAACTCACTTATGACTTAAAGAGTTTATTTACATGTATGTAATAGAAAATTTGTAAATAATTTGTATCAACCCATTTCATATTTCAATTTCATAAAACTCATTTAAGCTGTTTACTATAAATGCACTTGTGGTGTGGGGAGATGTGGTGGTGGTTTTAGACTGCCTTTTCAACAGCCATGATGATTAGCTCACTTCCGACCGGTGTTGCGTATACGCAACAAACAATTTTATTCAAAATATTGAAAAAAAGCCTAAGAGGAAATGATCTCCGATAAGGTTTATTTTCCTCTCACCACGGATTTATATCCGGCCAAGGACTGTCACTTCAGCAGCATTCCCCGTATATGTATGGGGAATGTTTATGATGCTACAACAACAACAGATACAGCGATCGCTTATAATATAAGAAAAATTAATTTTGTTGCTTTGGCCTTCGCTTTATGTATATCGTTTTAACTGTTTTAGTTTTGAAAGGAAATCTAAATAAATATATTAAATTTTTTATTTATTGTCGTCATTTAAGAGGAAAAAATTATTTAAGATTTAAAGCCGCAGATTTTATTATACATTTATTTAAAACTTATGATCTTACTAGGCGCATCACCATTAACGTGACTAATTAGTTAAGATCACTTGATCTATTGTTCCTCATATCAATCGAACCTACTTACGTTTTACACTAAACATTTTTTTTCGTCTCCTGATGTTTACATTTAATTATTCACTAATTTGCTTGGACTAGCAAATTTTCTTCCTGGTTTTGGTTAGTTAGCTTCCATGTCGCTCTTGGTCAAACCAACTTGTTACCGCAATTTAGGATTACTCCACACCCAAGGGACTTTTCTCTTCACAGACTTACTACTTTAATTGTTTAATAATAAATTGGCGCATAAATCCGCAATAAGTGTTAAAGTCAAGCTTCTCGCGCCTTGATGCGTTTCTCAAATGAAGGGTCCTTCAGTTATATGACGTCTCTGAAGTCGAACTGTGTGGTGTGTGATTGCATGCCGATGACCATCCGTTAGTGATATTTTATATTTGCAGTGGGATGATTTATTTCGTATGTTATGCCAGTTTTTAGCCCATGTAGGCAAATACCGAAATAAAAAAATTATTGAATTGAGTAGAACTTGTTAGAAAAGCAGCTTACATTTGTTCAATATTGTTGTATAATATTACTGTATATATATGTATATGTCTGAATTCGAATAGATAAAAATGTGCACTTGCCACTGTTCGCGTACAATTCTTCATACAAGTATGTGTGATATCTCTATGTTGCTACTTCTATTGCGAACTGATAGCGAATTCGCTTTTTTGTATATGTATAAGTATATTCGCAGTGCTGTTCGAAACTAGCTTACCTTGCATTTTTATCGTCTTGATTTTCCTTTTTCGTTTTTATTTTCTCTTCCATTTATTGGCGGTTTTCTGTTGTTTGCAGTTTTTTGTTGTATGAATTACTCTCTACAACACTTTTTTCAAAGTTAATTTTCACTACCTTTGGGGAACTTCATACCCGCTCGTATTTAGAAAAAATAGTGGCGCTAAAAGTATACATATGTAATATAGGCACATATATAGGTAACATAACTTGCCTATGTAAATTGTTCTCTTCTCTTGGCTTTGCCATTATACATATGTACATATCTCCCAGCCTTTCAAGTCCATGTGCACCTGGTATGCTCGAGAAATAGTCACAACCGTTGGTTGTTGATTGTGCATATCGCTCAAACACATTTTGCCATAGTCGAGCTGGGTGGTTGATTGTCTGCCTGATTCTATCTTCTTTATCTCTATTTTGCTCTGTGAAGTAAAAAGGAAGGAAAAGTCAAAACTAATTATTTTGTGCTTTGTTTTTTCTGTCCTCGCCACAGACTACACACGAGCCGCCGTATCATGCAGTTCCTAATGCTGCTGCAATCTGCAAAGAGCAGATGATTTCAAAACGTTTGGTTGCTTCTTTTTGTGTCGTCGTCGGACGAAAATGTAACTAGCACATGCGTCCGTATACAGTTCGGCTTAACATTTCGTGCAGCGCTCGTTACTACTTGCAGTCTACATTTTGTTGATGCATTCGTTTTCGTTATTGAAAACTTTCGTTGTTACAGTTTAAATGTTTTATGGTGTGTGCGTACATACATATATACATATGCTCATGTATTTTTTCACATTGCTACTCATTTATGCATTTTAAGGCCTTCCTACATACATACAGTGGCTCACATAAGTATTTTCACGTGAAGACGATTAAAAGTAAATCTTTACTTTTTGTGATTATTAAATTTATTTGACAAATTATTAAAGGTTAATGCTACTTAATTAAGTCGACAAAACTTAAAACATTTCATATAAAATTATCTATATGTAAAAAAATTAGAATTATTTGCTCTCAAAAGTATTTGCTTTTGACAAATTTAATATTTCGTATGATAACCATTATTGTTGAATAAAACGTCTTGCCATAGATTATACAAACTTTCGATGTAATTCGGGAGATATTTTTCCTCATTCATCGAGCAAAATTGCCTTTCGGTCACTTTTTCATGAAATTTTCTGTTCCCGCTCTTAATCTTCGAGATAGTCCCAAAGATTTTCTATAGGAATCATGTTGAAAAGTATCCACATTTCAACATTATAAGCTTTAAGTTTTGGATCATTATCTTGTTGATATAAAAAAAAATCTCGTTCCATTCTGCCATCTATAAAAGTTAATTTTCCCACTCCCTGAGCTAACACACAATCATGAGAGAACCTCCGTCATAGCATACTACGACCACTACTACCAGGATATTGTTACTCGTACAATATTTAAATTTGCTAACTACCCAATTTCTTTAAGCAATGCGCAACAATTGGAAAACGCATTAAAAAATTCAATACTTAACATAGGAAATTTGAAATGTGCACAAACTCTAAAATTAACTGTGAACGTGAGAAACGCGTCAACTGTGCAAGTGCAAATGTCGTTCATTCCCTTTTCTAATACTCATCTAAACGAACAGAGTAGGTGGGGTAGACGATAACATGCGGCAACAGCTATGAAATCAAAATTGAGTTGTGACCCGTTTTGGAGTTTTTGTTTGTTGCAACAGCGACTTGTAGCAAATTTTTTAGTTGGTGTGTAAGGTGGGGTCACTATTGAGATATGTTATTGTGGCTACTTCTGCTATCAATTTTTGTAAGTTCAGGCCAAACGATGGCTGTCTGGGGGTGCAGCTTTTGAAGACTCAGTAACTTTGACTTTCGGTGTATTTCAAAATAGCGGTGTACACATGCTTACATGAGGGCGTGCCCTTCAATAGAGTAATAATGACAAATTTCTTGCGAATCTCTACTGTTAAGTAACTCGGCACAATAATCCGTTGCGTGCTGTGCTGAAGTGTCTGTGACATAGCAGTATTTCATATAGTTAACTGTTCAAGGTTATCTAAATAGAAAAACTATTTTAAACAACGAGCTTCTTTTTTCAGAGATGGAAAAGTCAATCAATTAGAACTCAGCTCTCAAGTTTCTTGACTCGACATGGGTTAATGTTGATACCTGAAAACTGTGGGTTTTCCATTTTAGGAAAATTATTATTTTGTAGACAGTCATCGGTATCAGTTACTTTCTTATAAAAAATTATCATATCAAGTTGGTACTGCTGATTGGTGCAGCAATGATTACACATACATAGTTTGTGAAGAATGCAATTTAAGATAATTATTTCTAGATTTTTAACTATTTAATATTCGAAACATGATATTTGGCCTCGTGTGCGAATTGCTAATTGGTTTCAGTTTCAAGTAGAAAATACTAGACATTGTCTTACAAATACATAAACACTGTAAATTTGCCGATTATTCAAGTACCTAGGACTAGACTCTCTAGAAGACCTAGTCAGCACACATTTTCCAGGGGAACTATGCGAGCGTCACCAAATATGCATGCAGAGGTACTCCGCAGGTTGTAGCAAATAAAATGCTCAAGAAACTTAACGGAGGGGCACCAAAACTAGTGGCATATGCCGATGACATAGTTATAGTAGTTACGGGAAAGTACCTGGACACCATCAGTAATGCGATGAACAACACGCTTAAAACAGTACACCAATGGACATCTCGCGTAGGGCTAGGGATAAAAGCGGGAAAAACGGGCATGGTACTTTTTACCAGGAAGTACAAGGTCCCGGCGCGAACCTCCCGAAGCTAGGCAACAACGAACTACTTCTCAAAGATCATGCGATGAACCTCGGAGTAATACTGGACAGCAAATTGCTGTGGAAGCCCAATGTTGAGGAGAGGGTGAAAAAGGCCAGTAATGCCTTGTACGCATGTAGAAGAATGCTGGGCGTTACTTGGGGTCTATCACCCTCTCTGATGCATTGGTGCTACACGGCAGTAGTTAGACCGATATTGCTGTATGGGGCCTTAGTATGGTGGACTACGACAAGAAAACTGACATACTTAATGCCACTGGAAAGGTTTCAACGACTCGCTGCTCTGTGCATAACAGGAGCGATGAAAACCACTCCAACGGCGGCGCTGGAAATGATACTCAGCATGCCATCTATGCTGACAGGTCATAATCTATTGGCTGCACATGCGTACAAGATAGGGATTGCTAAAACGGACAAATGCAGGAAATGCAGAGAGGATGTTGAGGAAAATTTGGAACACCTTCTGTGCGTTTGTCCGGCATTATTAAAAACGCCACTAAAATGTCTGGGAGCCCCACTGTTTAAGGGTCTGGAGGACGTCTCAAAAGCGGAGCTCCCAGCTCTACTTAGATTCGCCAAAAGCGCTGACATCCTACATGATGTCTATTTTAGGTATTCATAGAGGTCGGTCTCCATCTGGTATCGCTAGGGACCAAAAGGTCTATGCGTGATTTATTGCCAACCAGGCTTACCTAACCTAAGTACCTAGGCAAATTTAATAATTTGTTCTTACCTATTATCAACAAAGAGCTAATATGTATTCGATAGCCCGCTTAGCCCCCTTTCTGTATACATATATATAATTAGCGCTTTCACTCTTTCTTGGCTATTTGGCTGAGCTTTTCTTTCTATTTGTGGTGTGCGTCTTGGTGTTGTTTACTATTTATTTATTTTACTATATCCCTTTGCCACGTTTGACGGTTCTTATCTTATGCTTCAATTTGTATTTGCACAACCTCTTTTTTTGTCGTCGGCACTCAAATGCTTTTGTAAATACATACATGAAAATTAGCATTTCAGTCATTTCAAAGTTTAAGTAAATTGTTCTAATCTTGCCAATGTTTTAACGCATTTGAATTTGACTAAAGTTAAATACATATCTTGGGTTATAAGAGTTCGCCACTTTCTTATCACAAATAGTAAATGGTGAATTCATTTATTTTCATTTATCGAAAATTTAATTTTACTTTTGTTGTTTGGCTTTAGTCAGGAAAAATAAGGAAAATATTTAGATTTACATTTTAAATATTAACTAAATGATTACGATATTTTAATGTTAAGTGAATTATGTGATTTCTCAATGAAAACAAATGGACTTATACCACTTTCAAAATAAAATTCTTGTACATGTGTATATATCTATGTCTGTGTATTGCAAATAATTATTTTATTTATGATTTGTTGACTTCATTATACATATAATATATTGCTTGAATCAACCACATCCATTGTAATTAGCACAATTCTTTCACCTTCAATACATTGCCTTATTAGTTGTTGTTGCTATGCTCATTGTTCCGCACTTACTCATTCGAAGAAAAAATGATTGTCTGTTGATGACTCACTGTCTTTTAAATGGCTTCTATTATTTGCACAGCCATGTTTTTTTTTTTCTATGCCTATTTTGCTGCTATCATATCAGTGCATTTGGATATGCGAAGTCGTTTTAACTTTTCACCACATTTTTAGCAACGAAGGTAGTAACAAATTTTTGTAATTAGCTTTCATATTTATTATACTAATACATATTGATCTTTTTTTATATTGAATTTATTTGTTTCTACACCATGTAATTATTTAATTTTATTTATTTTAATTTCAATGTATGTATTTACAATCGCATTATCTGGTATAGTATTAATTTTGGCTTAATAATTAGACAAGTCACTCATAGTCGTTCCATTGCGGCATTTTGTGCCTCTGCACCACTAAGGCAATGTGCCACCTACGACCAGAGTACATTGCAACTAGTTGCTGTCGAATGCATCAATTTTTCTACAGTTTTTATTTTGGTTTGATTGGGTTTGGGTTTTGGTTTTTAATGTTTCCATATTATACACCTGTACTCCATATCTTCCGTAAACAAATGCACGTGTGTTCATTCATACATGGGGATATGTGGTGTATTTTATACATTTTACTACAACAAATAAGAGTAGAAACTGTGAATAATGTATGGGTCAAAACATATGGAAATTACCCTAAGTATGTACATATGTATGTAATTAACATTTTATCAGCTGAAGCAACAAGTGCAGGACAGCAGCTGTAATTGTGTTTACATACATACATGCATATACTTAAGCATACATTCACGTTTACCCTGCAGTTGTTGTTACTGTAACAGTTCACAAAAACCTTCCACACGCACTGAAGTTATCGGCCGTCGCTGTTGTGTATCTGAGGAATGCTTCCTTCTTGTTCCGACAGGGTGGTAGGGACTTGAGCAAAAATGTGTTACATGAGTGAGTTTAAGAAGACGTGTGGCAAGAGCTGGTTAGGTGTCGTCCGGGGATTTTCACATACCGAACATGTATTGAGTATCGCACATACGGTTATATATCGAGTGTGAGCTGCTGCCGTAGTTGTGCTGGAGTAATGCGGCGGCGGCAGTAATGACCCATTTCTTGCCCGACCAAATGCTGCCACCTCAGTAAACTAATAGCGTTGCCTTATCATTGCCCTCTACTTTTTTCGTGCTCGATTCTACATAAAATAAATGTAATTCGGCGGCGAAATCCTGCGTTCGATTTTAAAGATGCCACACTTCAACGAAGACAAAGGAGACAAATGGTTTACCATCTCGTTATGAATAGACTTTGTCTGGACAAAGTTGCAATTGTCCTGCTGACTACTTAAAATGATAATATTAAGGGGTATTCTAGTCTAGAGCGCCCGAATTTCGAAGCAATTTTTTGACGATGAGTAAAACAAAGCTATTGATATTTTTACGATACATTTTTTTATCATTTATTTATTCATATATTAGGAGCACACAAAATAAATTTGAAAAAAAAAATGAATTTTCATGGAGTTATGCGTCCTTGAAGTGGAAGCGGGAAAAAAAGGCAGTGTCCCCGTCGTCGCGATTTCTACCCTTGTGGTCATCTGAAAAAAAAAATACAAATTCTTAATTAATATGAATGTCATTATCGTATGAACCAGAAAAAACGGAAAAAAAATTTTTCCCATAAAATGGCGGCTACTCAAAAAATTGAGGTCGATTTTTCTCTTATTTTTAAGCTTTCTCGAATTGTTTACACATATTAAAAAATTTAAATTTCCAGTTTTTCGAGCTTCATACGATAGAGATATATTTAAGGAATATTCATGACAAATTTCAAGCAAATCGGTTGATTAGAACTTGAGATATCGTGCCGACCGTATCGAAAGAAGTAGTTTCGAGAAAAACACGTTTAAAGTTCGCCGACCGCTCAAACCAGTCCAGCTGTCGCGTCACTAAAATAGTTGTAGCTTCGAAAATAATTCGAATTTTGAAAAATCCTTTTAGGGAGATATTTTTGAATAGTTAAATTATCAAATTTTGAAAAAAAAAATTTCGATTTTTTAAAATTTCTATACTAGAATACCCCTTAAGGAATTGTGTGTTTTGTGCTCTTTTTTGAGTAGGCAAAAAACATGCCTTTTTACAGGGTTTAGTACAAAAATCAAATTATCAGATTATGCTCCATATCATTTAACCAAGTGTATCATTTTGCGGTTATACATAAATACTTTAAATTAAAGTGCCTTGTTTTTTATTCTTTATGCATTCATTTTCAATCTTTTCACTGACCTGAAAACATTTATGGATTTTTCATCTTCGTATGTTGTTGAGTGTTATGCTAGACATACATATATTTATATTCTACACATTTTTAGTCAAGCAAAAATTTTAAAATTAAATACTAATTTATTCCCAATTTATACCTTTCGTCATTGCAGAATAAAAAAACACCTTATGCAAGTGTGGAACAATTCTAATGAGAATTTAATTCCATAACAATCAAATGAAAGGCGAAATGGATTACTAAATGCAGTTGAAATTAGTCAACAGCAGCAGGAGAAGCAGCAATCAGCAACATTGCATTGCGCAATAGTCACGCCCACACACACACGGAACGACGACGACCAGCACCCAGCAACCCCAACCCGGCCAACGAGTAAAGATCAGCAGAGACCATAAGCTTAAGTTGTAATTGTTAACACAACTTGAAATTTTTGGCCAACTAAAATTGAAAACGGACCCTTAAACAAAAGATCAACAGTAGCCTTCCCAATAGTCCCCTACAAAACCATACACATATACACCACACAACTACAGAAGTCATCGAGAACAGTATAATTAAAAGAATAAAATTAAATAAAAAATCGCATGTAAACTGCATAAAGAAATGTAAAAGATTTGCCATCAGAAGGCAGCCAATTCTATTAAAAAAATATTACATACATGTAATTAATTGAAGACAAAACGATCAAACTGTGAACAGCAGCACAGCACATTGAACAAAACAACGGAGAGTAGTGAAAATTGAACATCACAATAATACAAACGGCAACCGATCAATGGATGTTGCACCAAAACGATGCATAATTATCAAGTAACAAATGCAAGCGGATTAAAAACATAACAAAATCGGCCACGCCCCCGAAACATCAAGAAGGAGCGGGTGTACAAAATAAAAAATTCACTATGATTTGAATATAATTTGAAAAAGGTGGAACTCAAAATCAACTCAGCAATCAATTTTTTGTTCACATTTCTCCACAAGTGTTTTAATTGCTTTTGTCACCTGATTTTTCCAATTAAAAATCTTTTCCGAAGAAAATTGAGTAACATCGTACATATTTGTTGGATTTATATGTTGAATAACACACACATAAAATTAACATAAAAAGTAAACCAATAATATTAGCAAACAAAAAAAAAACGCGTATAACATTAAAAAAAAAAATTAACACAGCAACAAAAAAGCGGTTTATGAATAAGCAACAAATTCAAACCAAAGAATTGAAAGCAAACAAAAATCAAGTAGAAATAGATTACTAACAAATTGAAGTAAATAAATAATTAATAACCTACACAATTGAAGAACAATAGTAAATGTAAAACTGTTTTACGTCTTTCCGATATCTACATGACTACATGCAGTATATCTAAAGAAATTTTCCTAAATATGTTTGCAACACTTTCTGAGGCTATGGTATTGTCGCAATAACTGCAACAACAACAAGAGTAAAGCCTTGAAATCATGCACGCCCCGTTGTGCAT
Source organism: Anastrepha fraterculus (assembly GCA_037575425.1). Classification (NCBI taxonomy): domain Eukaryota; kingdom Metazoa; phylum Arthropoda; class Insecta; order Diptera; family Tephritidae; genus Anastrepha; species Anastrepha fraterculus. The sequence continues at coordinate 63,152 of JAYXIM010028975.1, forward strand.
TGTCAACACAGAATCGGGTGTTGCACCGCAAAATGCTTAAGTTCTACATAAAATATTGCTATCATTACAACAACCACAACAGCAACTGTCGACTATTTCAGCACATCAATAAAGGAACAACACCAGGCGATCAGTGTTAACTCCGATAGGAGGAGGAGTAGTAACAACAACGGTTACGGCAACAACTCAAATGCAAGTTGTCGCCGTACGGTGGTCGCCAGCGATAATTGCATTAGCAGTCGCCATTGTTCGTAAGGCATCAGCGACTGGATTTGCAAAAGTTCGGTCTTAATTTCTGCGAATTAGCCAGAGCATAACGTCCAATCACCAGTTGCCCCGACAACAACGATAGTGGCAGGCAGCAGGCAGCAGTCACCTTAATTGCATCCTTGGCGACAAAAATATCAACACCAACACCCACGACCGTTTCATCGTTGACGACCTGCATGACGTGATTGCTTTGTTCGGTTCCTCTTGGATCACTAAGTTAAAGTAATAGGTATGAGAAGTCGTTTATTTTTTATGTTCCTTTAGTATATTTTATATATATGTACGAGCAGAATGTGTGGTAGGGCATGTGTAGTTTGTAATATTAGTGAAACTAGTATTGTTTTGTACTACCTACTAATACATTTCATCAGCATTTACATTCATTCACATGCAACATTAATATGCTTATATAATAAATACACTTATGCTCACATAGTGAAGTCACTTTCACTTCTCACAATATTCGCAATATTTTTCATGCTACACGATTTTTGATAAATAAAATGGTTAATTTGTAATAAAAACCTTAAAAAAAACATAGTTTCCAACTTTGTACAAACTTGACAAAAATTTTACTGATTCTCAAACATGGTCCTCAAAATTTTCAACTTAATCAGAATCTACAGAAGAAATTGTTTTTCCCCCCATTGAGCATTTTTCCCATATAAATCACATTTTCGGACGTCTTTTGGCATAAAACTGCATAGTGCGAAGTGTGCTAAGATTCTTACTAAATATTGAGCATTTTGATGACAATTCTTTGATATCTATTAAATGTTTTACGAATTTACGAAAAATATTGCAAATTTTGTAAAAACATCAAGGAAGTGCCTTAGTTATGTAAACACAAGTGTATATAAACTGTATGTCGACACCAGGGTCCAATGTCATTTATTTTAAATTTTAATTTTGCCAAATTTATTAACATTTTCTTTATTTTTTATTTTTCATACATATGTACATAATTGCATAAAGTGAGTTGCTTCATGGGTTTTACCTGTCTTCTGAATTCGCGTACATTGAATTAAAGCAGAATAATTTGATTTTACATTTTCATTGAAAATCATTTTATTTACAAGCTTTCTTAAGTTTCAATCCAAGGCGAATCCTTAAAAGGTGATAACAGTTAAACAGACACGTTTCCACGACAGTCGGTTCTACGTTACCGAAACGACCCGGATTTATATCCGACGAAGGACTGTCACTCCAGCAGCATTCCCCGTATGTAAGTATGGGGAATGTTTATGCTGCTACAACAACAACATAACAGTTAAACAGCTAGCTTTTTTTGATTGTAAAATGAAAAATTTCTTGTTGTTTTGTTAGTGAGTTTGGTATCTACTACTGCTATCACCTTATATGAATTCGCCTTGTTTCAATCATTCGATTGTTAGTGAATTGAGAAGTTTGGTTGTAAATAAAGAAGTATAAACAAAATTGCAGTGGACCTCAACCAAGGCGTATCTATAGAAGGTGGCGTGTTTAGAGCAGTTGATTTCTTCTTCTTCAATTCGCTTTTAATTTAGAATGCCAGTAAAACGGAATGACGGAAAGTTGTTGTACTATAGTGTTGTGAATGCACGACAAACTAATTGTATCTATTTGTCATTCATTCCATTCTTCTACTCTGTGGAATGCTGTCCCAATGTTGTTGTTGATTGAATGGCACCATTTTGTATAGATTCGCCTTGACCTCAACGTGCACCACAAGCACTTATACATACACAGTATGTACATATGTATTGTATATGTACCTATGAGGGTTTCATAGGTATTTAAAACTAATAATAGTGCGTTCCCTCGACAGTCGGTGAACTGTCTTAACATTTCCATTTCAAATGGCGTCAAGCTAATTGGATCGCTGTATTCGCACATGCAAATGGTGCGATAAAATAAAAATAGAGTTGTCAAATTGCAAAATAACAGGAGAGCAAGAGATTTGGTAAGACAGATCTTTAGTGAAATTCACGGTCGCCACCTGATATTTCTGTTTTAACAGAGCTTTTTAGACTTAATGTATAGAAGAACCCTTCGTCATTTTTCCACGCTCCGCACAAGCACACATACATATATAATCAACATACTCGCACATATTCTTTGTTATACATAATTTGAATTATTTTCTTCATCTGCTCGCATGTTTGAGTAAATAAGCGTAAATGATTATTTTCAATTGGTATGTTTGCTTTGTGTGCACAATTACAACTGTATGATTAGAGTTGAGTTAGAATATTTGTAGGACTTCGTTAGAATTTTGAATCCTTGACTATTTTAACATCCAGCTATAATCTATATAAATCAGTAGGTTTCAAATATGAAAAACTCGTAAAAAACACTATCACCATAAATAGTTATAAGCACGATTATAAGTAGATCAACAATGCCAGCACAACCAGTACATGATTTCTAGTTTCAACATACATTCAAGATTTTACAACTGTTCATCTTAATTCCCACTTCGTGGACCCTCAAATCGAGAGATTTTAGTTGGCTGTTGTAGACGTTATTATCTAACATTTGGTTTGTTTTCTAACCCCTTCGCAAAATAACGGCTGATTTTTTAAAATATAATAAATACAATGGCTGTCTCTGAGCAAAGTCGGACACCACAGAGCATCCAAAATCGCACTTTATAAGTCTTATTTAAAGAGAGTAGGTGCGAATAAGTTTAACAACAACCTTTTCGCCGCCATTTCTGACAGTTGGTCATAGCACATAGCACATAGCATTCGTCACAAAGAACATGCCCTAGGGTTGAAGCACTAGATTTCTTTTCCAACTTAATATAATATTCGGTTAACTTCTTTGTTTAAGCAATTTTTTAAGCTTATTTCTATATTGAATACGTTAATGCATAAGACAGGTGTTCTGGAAAATCCCGTTGATTAGTGAAACATTTTACTTGAATATGACAAATTTTTCTGCCGAGTTGTGTTTATTTAATTTCCTGTTACAACTGTCAGAGTTTGGCTTGCACATGATTTTGCTAATGTTATCTTTTAATCGACATTTTGAAAGTATTGTTTGTTTTAGAAAGTAAAATAATCCGTGTTTTAAAAACAAATTCAACTTTCTAAACTTTCTGTAGTTTAAAGATACAATTGAACACACCGTGTTGCACTGCCCCATCTCCAAGAGTGGGCAAAAACTACACGAAAAACTAGATTGCACTAAAAAAGACAACATCGTAAATAGATATCAAGATCCACGAACTGTCGCACGATGCATGACCACAACTAACCACAATCGGTGCAAAATGCTCTCGTCGCCCGGCACCATGTAGTATTTTACAAAAATTTCTTTGTAATTTATTCATAATAATAATAATATTTTCAACGCCGTGCTATTTTGACTTACACCCACAGTATTTTGATTTGTAATCAGAGATCCAAAATAACAGTTGTCACATTTTTCAAAAATAAAAAAGTCAAGGACAAAATATTGTAGATGAAGATAAAAAATTCCCATATCCGTAAGCTCTCTAGGACCTTCTTAATAATAAATCCGGCATACTTTTTATTTTTGTAACATTTTGGAAGAAAGTCCAATATAAACTTTTCAGTCAAATAAAAACGTAACGGTTGAAATTTGACTTAATTTTTTGGACAAATAAAATGTTTTTCTAAATAACATAAAAATCTTCAGCCTGACTGAACTAAATTTGGTACCGATACGTCTTGACCTCTAAATCTTAAAATGATATATGAATTGTTGTCATTGAGTCATTCTGACTCAACCAACGAGACAAAGACGAGCTAGGATCTGATTCCTTTATAGCTTAAGCGTAGTTTCATACATTGTTCGTATAGCAAAAAGTTCGCTAGGAATGTAATTAATTAATAAGAATAACTGCTAAACAATTCAATTGGTTGTAATACAGTACTCGCACTTACAAAGGTACTATTTTCGTGGCGAGATTTTTAGGTGCGATTTTAATATAGTGTTGTTGCTTTACTGGCTCAAAGAACTTGGAAGAAAAAATTGCTTATGCATTGAAAAAATCCACAAATATTTCACTATTTTGACTAGTGTACAAGTATTAAAAAATCAGAGCTTATCATCCCTTTTAAGTGGTTTACTCGAACTTGAGTTGCCAAATCTGTCATCCGATGTGAACTCTCTCCAGCTTAATGATGAAATCCTACTAACAAGATGGATTCCTATAAAAAGACATTCCTATTGAGATGCAAATTGCAGACGTCAATGCTTTAGGTTAAATGAGTTTCCTTTAATACATAAGGATCTCGAGAATTTTCCAATATATTCCATATGTTTTAATGATTCCCAATAATCAATCCCGTGTGGCCTTCTCTAAAATCAATATTATTCAATCAATTCCGCATTATCTTCGTTTTTACATTTTTTTACTTTTTAAGTTTTTCCCACTTGCTTTAAAAAACAAAAAATTAAAAAGCAAAATTAAGAGTAGTGTCAAGTAAATCGGCTTTTCGTCATTTTATGATGTGTTGACATCCTAATGCTTAAGAAGAAAGATAAAAATAAAATAAAAACCCAGCTGCTCTACTGATATTACCTTGCACAGATTCGCATTGATCAAAGACATTCGAAAGAAAATATATACAGATCCTCATCAAGAATCGTCATTTAATTTATTGCTATTCTGAGAATCAAACTGCAGTACTATTGTTTTTATCTCATTTATTGAGTCAATACCAAACAATCATATACCTATTATAGAAGTCAAGACGAAGTATTGGTACCAAATTAACTCAAATTAAACTCGGTTTTTTTTTTTTTTTGTTATTTAGCGAAACCTTTTATTTGCTTGAAAAATAAGTATTATTTTAACCGTTATTTGACTAGAAAAAATACGTCAAAAATTTGCTTTTCTTGAAACTTTTATTATAAAAGGCATTACCAGTCTGGGTCCCTGTTTGTAATTAGTAAACGTTGACTTTCTCTCTCAAGCACAGGGCTAATAATCTAAAATTGTATGCTCTTACAAAGACTTATATATTCAATTGATACTAAAACTATAATGTGTTTTATTCTTTCTCATTATTTTTCTTCAACGAAATTCTTGCTGAAAAAATGCGAATAAAATTTTTTTTGTTAACTAGGTATGAAGTATCCGCAACTTGTATCGACGCGTGCGGTGAACGCCATATCTGATTGGCTAGTATCCCGCTTGGAGCAATTAGGCGTTGAGGCACCACAGATCTATACTAGGCTTCTCCTATCTCTCTTACAATCGACTATTCAACTAAACGATCCAATTGAGTTCAGCAATTTAGAAGTAATTAAAAGTATTTTTTAAGTGAAAGTTTATAATTTAAATCGATGCTTTAAGCTCCTTGTCGTTGGGTAAAGATTATTATTTTCAATAATATTCCGCAAATTTTTGCAAGCCTTCATAATGAATATACTCTGTAAATAGCTGAAAGTATCGATTTGATTTGCAGCTTTTAAAACGAAATTTTACAGGGTATTACATGGTGATAATATGGTCAAGTTAAAGGATTTACGAAATTTATACGTATTACTAAACAGTTTTAGCATAAGTATTGAAAAAAAACCTTTTGGCGATTTTAAAAATCTTCGTACAACCGATTTTTATTAATTAAGATCATCACCGATCCTTTAACACATATGCATTGCCGGCAAAATCACCCTGTATTTTTAATCGCACAATTTGATTCATACTCATTTATTTTTTTATCCAATATTACAGTCATTTTTTGCAAGTCGTAAAGGTGGAAATAGACGTTACCTTGACACCGACGCCCTGAAAAAATTCAACGCGGTGCAGTGTCTGAAGGATATTGTTTCCTCGGAACAAGAGGTATGTAAACAAAAATGTATATATTTTATATGCTACTTAAAAACGAATTTAAAATGCTGTTCAATTTGACTCGGCAGGTCGATTGATTTAGAAACAAACAGTTCATTAAGAAATATATTGTAGCTAACAGAAAAGTTTTATTTCATTCTCTATGATGATGTTTCTATTGCTTTTCTCTTGTAGATCGCAACTATTGAAAATCTCGTCGATGAGTTGTGTGAAAAACTAAAGGACATCGAAAAGCAAACTGGTGATAGTGAAGATGAGGATAAACAATTAGTAGCAACACTTTCGCTAACTCAACAGCATCACCATAATCAATCACATCATCATTATCACCACAGTCATTCGCACAAGTCGCACTACAATCACCAAACGAAAGAAGTTCCATCGCATAGCAAAAGTTGCAGTGCTAGTGGTCGAGGTGAAGGCGGAAAAACTGTTCAAGCGGAGGCAACAGCAGGCGTAACACCAGTTAATAATCAGAAGAACGTCACGGAAGAACAATTAGAGGATCGTGAACTAGACCCACGTGATCTTTATTTTCGCGCTTTTCCAGCGCTGTCAAAAGAGATGGAGGATTCTTTAAATTGGCGACGCAATTCAAAGTGGCTGACGTGGCCTATGGAACAACGTAATCAGGACCCATCGATTTCGACTAGCAGTTCAAGCTCGACAATTTCTAGCAACTCCGCTGCAGATAGCGGTATTAAAGATATCGCTACTAGCTCTGTCACTCAAACTAATGCTAGAGACAAGTTAGATGAAGCGCTGAAAAATGCATCAAAAGTGCCCCGACAAGAGTTGTGCGATGACGTTGCCGATGTTAACTATAATGAGGCGAATGCATCTGTCTTTGCTTCTGCTAATGCTGCTGTTGGCGGCATAAAACGAAAATCTAAACGTCGCCGAAGTCGAGGTAAGTGCAAGTTGGTAGTAAACTTGAAATTTCGCGATGGTTCAAGCCGGTTCCTGATTTTTGATTTTTCAAATTAAGATTTTCATTATTTTTAATAAATTTTTGTCGTTATTTTTTAGCTTTATCGAAATTAAAGTCAAGTCAACAAAATGTGCGTAAAAATCCCGCTACCAGCGTTGCATGCGGCTCTGCTTCAATTTCCATGCCAAATAATGGTGGCAATAATGCATCAGTAGCAGGCGCCTCCATCAAAACAAAACGTAGTGCTTCTCCTACCTACTGGGATACCGATTTTGAGGGCTGTTGGGAGATGGGACGCGATCTGATCAAAGAGTTTATTACGCGTCAAAACAGGAACTATCGCAATCGCAGCACTTCAGAGAGTGCTGTTGCGTACAATAAGAAAATCGCCATTGAAGTAGCGGCAAGTATCAAGGACGGAGATGATGATTGTCATAGCACTAATGAGAATGTTATATTCGATGGAAAGCAACAGCAGACTAAAGGACCCACTGCTCAAATTAACGACATTGAGAGCGACAAAGATAGTAGATCGGCAAATGTCGTTACACCAATATTGCCGCCAGTGGATTTTTCTTTCTGCGATGACTACGATGATACACTCGCTTCTGTATCAGAATTAACTAATGATGCCCCCTTGGTACCTTCCGCAAAACGTCTATATGAACGCGAACTGATGCCAACCGATGCTAAATCTGACGAACAGTTGGATTTCGCACAATTCGAAGCTAAATTTAATAGTAGCGTAGAAGCTTTGTGGAAAGATGCTGGGAGCGGTGATGAAAAAGGATTCGAGCCAATTGGAAATGGGAATCAAATGCACGCTTTTGGTTTCGGCAGTACCAGCAGCTCGCACTTTCCTGGGCTTACTTCGTTACCATTCGATGTGCCATTCTCACAAAATGTAAAAAACTTTTGGGCCAACTATTATAATCACCATTTTGACCTAAGTAAAATGCTACCGACAAGCGTGATCGGCGGGAAAGCAAGAGAGCTGAATGTTGTGATGCAGAGCAAAGCGAATGATAGTGATAGCGGTATTTTCAAGGTGAGTGAAAGTGAGAGGGAAAACAAATTATTGTTGAGAATTAAATAGAATTTACATACCTATTCTTATAATACGTTCACATATAAGTAGATGATCTACTTTTTCGCGCTTAACGCAAAATCCGTCATTAAAAAGAGCGATTTCCCATTCAAAATTTGTCTCCCAAAATCTGAGATTATAAAATAATCCTAGATAATAACGATACTTTTTGACATACAACCCTGTGTTTTCTGTGTTATCGATAATTATTATTACGAATGTAATAGCTTCGGTAGACGCTCATGCATGCATGTCACGCCTCCGTAGCACACATTGTACACAAATTCATGAACCATTCGTTGCGATCGTCGTACTGTTAACATGCGAAACAAAAGAGCGGATGACGCGATTGCTCTTGCAGTTATTTGCATAAGCGTTAAGAACAAACAACGAAAAAATAAAAAAACGTGTTTTGAATAATTCACTTTTTATTTGCTATAATGATGACTCATTTTTTAAAAACTATAAATTCTTCTAAAAATGTTGAACACTTGTCATTTTCCCGCTACTCTTAGCTCGACGACAGTCAGTAAAAAAATGAGAAAATCCACAAACTAGCAACAAATCCCAAATTTCAAATACTTTGAATAGGACTCCACCATAATTATTATATTTAACTAATTTGAAAGCCAAGTACTCGGTATTCTCACTTAGCTATAGCGAATATATCTTGACTAAAATAAAAGTTTACCGCATATTTTCCAAATTCTAGCTTTTTACTATAAAAATTTTAATTTTCTTGAAAACGTTATAAGTGTCCAAAGAGAAACAGAGTTCCAGATAATCTTAAGTGCTCATTTTATTGACTAAAAACAAATTCTGAAATATTTTCCTTTCTTATATTTTCCTTATACTTGTTCAGACCAACAACAGCATTTTAAGTGTTGATACTTCGGAGAAACCTATCAATTTCTCCAAACCTCAAGCTGACGTGTGCACTACAGCCTCCACCAGTACCAGCGACTACTACTCGATGCCCAGCAATTTAGACAGAAATAAAGCAAAATTGCAGCGCTGCGGTTTGCGCCATAACAGCGCCTGCAGTGACAATGGCGCTGCGGGTGTGCATAGCGGCGGTATAATAGGAGAAGAACGAAAAACACCTATAGCGCTGTTTTTGCAAAACTCAATTTGGTCCAAAAATGCTAATCTTGGTGGCGGGGACACAGATGAGAGTTTCTACTTTAAGGTGCACAACTCGGGCAAGCAGCTAAATCAATATGACGGGGTTGGTAATAACAGCAATCGTGAACAGAAACTGCAGCGAGATACTGATACTAGTGCCATTAACGTTGGAAGCGGCAGCAGCAGCAGCTTTGGTTTTACCGCACCCTATACATCGTCTAAATGGTCAGAGGGCATAAATGCTGGACCGCCTCAAAGCAATATGACAATGGCTCCACCGCAGCAATTGCAACAAGCTCAGTGTGCAAATCCAAAGAACAATTTTAATATTTCTTTGAACTCTCTGAGTGGCACCGACTGCACTGATTCATCATCTTCGGCTTCATTACCCGCCACTACAGGTACTAATTGGCAGGCGGCCAAAGGCAATACAAAAACTGGTTTACAAAATACTTGGGCAACTAGTGCACCACCGAGTGTGGAACAAACGCACGGCGCAAACACAACAAAGCGCCCACCAACACACCTCATTAGTGGCGGGGGTGATGATGGCAATGCAGGCATCGTAACTATGCCAAAAATAACGCTCGCTAATCATTCTCCTAAAAGCAGTGGTTTCATTGAGTATTCACGTGTCAAATCAGTTTTACAGTTACAATTGTTAACCGAGGAAAAGGCAACGAGCATCGGTTGTCGGCGAGTCAATAGCAAAGAACAACCACAACAACACTATGCGCTCGATTTGATGGATGATGGCGAAAATTTATTGACATCCGAACGCACACATTTCCATCCCATTAAGTCGTATGTAGATGGGCACACCTTTGATATTTGCAGCGACATAGATGTCGTAGAGTATGATCGTTCGGCCAGCGGATATCTCTATCTGGAGCAAGATAAATATCTGGAGTACACGCGAACTGACAACTTTATTGTGGAGGATGATGGTGGCGTTGGTGCCTCAGCCAACCCATTGTATGCCAATTCGAATTGTGAGGCTGCAACTTTTGGTGCCAACGTAAACTACAACATCGATAGCGGAAATGGCAAATCGAAACGTGTTGAACGTGATTTTATAATCAAATTCCGTGTGCAACGCACTGAGATCGCTTGTCAAACGGATGCAGAACCGCCAACTGAACGTGCACTGGTAACTGCAAATAAACGTTTCTCTAGTATGAGTGTAACCGCTACAGCGCAGCCACATCCACTTTCCTTGATTTTTTCGAATGCCGCTAAAAATTTGAAAGCGACTGCGGCCAATGAACTTGTATACAGCGACACTGTCGAGGCATTTACACGCGCAATGGCACATTTTCCGCCACTGTCGCCCACATCGAACAATTCCGCATGGCTACCAGTAGGAGCTGATTTCGATGGGCGCCAATCCACTAATGGCAATTGGAATATCTACCAAGAACATTCGAAGATGCACAAAAAAACCAATAAGAATAGCAACAATAAGAAGAGCAATGCTAATGATGATGACGATGTTGACGACGAAGCCGGCGGCGATGAAGTAGATTTCTATGGCGGTGCTGTTGGCGTTGCCGATATGGACCACATCAGCACCTTTGACACTGATGTGGACATGACAAGTTTAGGGCAACAATGGTCCATGAATGAGATACGTAAAAAGTGCAAAGAAGCTGGTCACATGACTACTTATACCAATGCCAATAATAATAATTCCATTGGTTCTGGTGATGGCGCCGACGGTGGCATCGAGTCTGTTTGGGATATGTGTACGGCCTGTAACAGTGAACTGAAATCAATACCGGCCAACAGATTGTTGCGCGATGAACTTCAAGTGGAGGCGGATGAGATAATGAGTGATCTGAAGTATATGCAAGATTTATACATAGGGCGTGCTGGGGATGCGAATGATGCTGACGATGAAGATGATGGTGCGGACGGGGAGAGTGTAGGCGATACTGTGACAAGTGACAGCGATTGGTGTGCCGAGGACGTAAGTGCTGAAGTTGTAGAAGAATGTCCAGTCCAACCGAGGTCGAATGAACAATTTACAAATGCTCAGGCAGAATCGACGCATGCTCTTGAAGCTGCGGGTGAGAGCGGAGTCACCAATGATTCGGACACGTTTACTGTTATACAAAAAGTAAATCGCCTAATTGCTGAGTTGTTACGTCCCGAGAACAACGATGATAACATCCTTGTGGACAAATTAGAGTCAAATGCAAAAGGTTGTGAGGGGTCACGTGCAGCAGAAACAGAAACAGCAACAGCACAATTCAGCGGTAATTTATGGCATAGCAACCGTAATGAACGCAATATTTGGCAACTTAATGCGGCCGATACCACTACTGGAATAGTAGTTGGTGCTGGTGTGGGTATAAGTAAAAACAGTGGTGGTATTCATCCAATGCAACTTTTGCGCCAATTCAATGTAAAACCAATCGAGAGTGCGGCGAATATTGGTAATATTTTCCCATTGCCCCCTACTGGCGATACAGATAAATACCACACACAAATGAGTTGGGATCATGAGAATCTAGCTAGAATTTGGCAAACATCACCACCACCACCACCACCACATCAACAGCCACAAGTAGAAAACATGGCCACAAAGAATGCCAATTCACCAGCCGCTGCATTTCATCAAACCGAAAACCATGAGAAAATTGATATAGCTGAGAAAAATATGCGCAATTTACGCGCCAACGCGGATGCGAGTGTAGAAGCGGCTGCAGCCAATTTGCAGCAGGCGCAAGAATTTTTAGCTCATAACCAAAGCAATGTGATAGAATCGGATTTAAAGTTAAAGGTATGTAACTATTTCCCAATGTCATTTACCCAAATTCCATTTTTTTCACTTTCCTATTTGTAGGCAGTTACTCGTAAACGACGTCATTCGGCATCACAAAATTATTTCCACGCGCAACTAAATGGTGGCATAATGATAGCAAACGCAACCACAGCTACTAGCAGTAGCATTATTGGCGGTAGTGCTACACTATTTCAAAACAATAACAACAATGAAATCGCCAATTTAAATAGTTATGCAGTGAAGTCGAGTGCCAACGAATTTAGTTTTAAAAATTTAATCAATGCTTCGTTACGTTTTGGTGCCGCTGCAGCCGCTGCCGTTGCCGCTTCTAATGCGAAAAAATGTTCGGATTATGCCACCAACCTTTGTGGTGCTGATATTGCATATGGTTGCGATGCAACTGCAGCGGCTGCTAACAATCACACGATCATCACCTGCAAATATCATTTGACTGCAATTGAACCGCTGCCATTGGATAATGTTGGTGGTATGGAAAACGTAGGTTTGTTTGGTGGTGGCAATGGTGGCGGTATCACAGAGGCACCGCTTTCGTGTCTCATCGACAAGAACCCATCCATATTGAAGCATGTAACCATGGTTTCACGGCCGTTGACACGATAAAATGTTCATAGGTTCTTTCAATAATTTTACAAAATGAGGTAAGTTACGCAATTTTTGTTGATTTATTGACAATTTCTTAAGTTGCTGCTGAGCTGTTGTCGAAGAATACTCAATTTTTAAGAACTTTATATACTTTAAATTGCCTAAAATAGTTTATCTAAAAATTAAGTGCATGAAGCCACCGAAAAAGATTTTCGAACAATGATTGAAAATTTGAGGACGTTACCCTTTGGACCCCGGCACGATCACGGAAAAATGTAAAACCAGTGTAGCAGTATTAATTAAAATAGGAGAAATTTCAAGGCCGTTTTTGGAACATCATCAACTGTATAAAATTATAAAATAAATTTTTAATAATTTGTTTAATTTTTGTTTCCGTTTAATTTTTTGTTTTCTATCAAATCTATGTAAACAGTTGATTAATTTTTTGCTTTTTCAGGTGCTCGCACTTTAGGTTATGTCGAATGGATTGGGCTTCACGTAGAAAACAATATAAAAATATTTTGGCAACATCATCAGTAACAAGAAGATTTACAATAACAATTCACGTGGAATTAGCAAAAACAAAAACAGGAAGTCAAATGGCGGCGCACATCAGTTGCAACCCGTTAGCAGAAGACTAACATAATTACCAAAAACAAAAAAAAAAATGTATCAAAAGATAATTTATGTTGATTTTCGTAAATTTAGTTAGAACAGCAACTAGCAGCTCGTCGTTTACGTGTAAATTTATTTAATGCTTTACTTATTTTCTTTAATTTTTTTGTTAAATGTTGTAAATTATTCATATACATACCCTCAAACGTATAAAAAACCGCGTTTTATAAGCAATTAATTCCATTCAAAAACACACACACACATAGATAAAAGAACCCACTAACGATATATAGGCATTGTATGGGCATTTGTAGAATCTATGTGTAACGATATCAAGCATAACAACTGTATATAACTTTTGACTATTTCTTTAAATTTACTTTCATTGGCGATATGTTTGTTTACCTTAATCTTTTTTTGACTTCTTTTTTATTTTTCCAAATTTATTTAAACATATAAAAAATGTGAACTGTTGAATGCAACAAAAAATCAAAAAAAAAAAAAAAAAAAAATATACATATATATATATTCTATATGTATAGAACACATACACATAATAGCAAAAAAAAAAGCAACAACAAAAAAAATTAAAACAGTATAAAAACATAAAACATGGCAGTATGTAAAACCAGCTGCATGCGAAAACGCAATAAAATCTAAGAGTGTTCGCCACAAGTTTCATAGCCACTTTGTTAGCTTGCAAAAGCGTTGTGAAAATGCATTATTGCGAAAATTCGGGTTACTGACGAAATAATGCAGATTTCAAATTTACTGTCCATTCCCAACAAAATATATTGACGCAAAGAACAAAGCAGAAAAATCCCGTCCCCAAAAAAAAAAACATTAACATTGATACAAGTAGTAAGAATTCATAATAACATTAAACTTGTTTTTGCTTTGAATGTGCATATAGATCACTTTTCAAATTTTCTCAAAACCATGTTAGTGTTAACTTACTATAACAGGGCACATTTTGGTTTGATTCCACACATTCTTTATATTTGCAATTCTTTTTTTTTTTAATCGATTAATATTTACCCCAAAAAAGCACTTAAGTGCTCTTCAAAATTACAAAAGAAGACGTTAGACATAATTTTCTATATTTATGTTAAAACGCCTAAACCTAAAGTCTACCACTCTCTTTTGATTAAAAGCCTACGGGGTATTTTCAGCGAGTACAACACTCAAAAGTAAAGCGTTGACTAACTGAGGATTCATATTGACTTAATATTTGCTTCAATTTATCAACTTTTTATAATTTGTCAAGGGAATTTCGAAGAGCATTTCGTATAAGCTTCAGTGCCTGGCTAGTGTAAATGAATTAGAATGCGAAAAAATGTATGTTTCAAAATTTCAAGTAAATTTAAAGTAAATGATAACATTTGTGTATTGTTACATTTAATAAATCTGTCATTTTCTGTAATTAAATTTTTCCACAGCTAGTTTGTTCATGTACATTCAAAGGCGGAAAATGTCAAATATATTACAAGTCAAATATATAATTTGAAGGTATGCCATTGTAAAAAAAAGTTCCATCAAAAATGTATATAGTAAAATTGTTATAGTTGTTGTTTGCCAGCTATGCACTATACATACACATGCAATTTTTCTTTGGAATTGAGCATTTGGAAAATTGAAAAGAACGCAAGCATATTGTGAATGGCTTGGGCCTTTTTATTATGTTGATAGGCAATAAACATCTGTTGATTTGAGTTTAAATGTGTAATATACTCTACATGTAATAAAGAGAAACCCCATAGTGGTTCAGTATAAAGAGCAAAAAAGAGCAAATACTCGTATCAATTCATTTATTTGTTTAAAATTTTTGAGAAGTAATTGAGAAGTTATGCTTTAAAAGCAAAACATCAATAAGCATGGGCATTAAGTATTTGTTGAGGCTTGACCCATTATTGCCTATGTGATTCTAGTGCCGGAGTTAGTTATTTGCCACTTCATTCCGTGTCTAAAATTGGTTAGCATCGACAATTTTCGATGTATCTAAGATACATTAACATCTCTTTAAGCAGCTATTTATGCAAAAAAAAGACTTGAACTTTATGGAATTTTCGCTATTCTTTAGCCAGTCAAGAAAAATAAAATAAAAAAAAACGTGTGTAAAAATAAAAACTAGAAACCCATTTTTAGCGACTTATTGACTGGCATCGTTGATATTAAATTTTAAATGAGAATTAGTTTGTCGCATAATTTTTAAATGGTGTTCAAATTCGAAATTAAATCAAATAAACCGATTTCATAATTTTTAATAAGCCACATTCAAACGAATAATATACAAACTATAGCGTTTGTGGAAAAAGTAATTAAAATCATTTTGAAATGTCTACTACCATATTAGGCCAATGCCCAGGTTGTGTTTACGAGTTACGAGTTCGCCACACTCAATAATTACAGAAATATTGCGCTCCTGTCACTTTTTTGATGGTCTGTTGCGGATACTCGGCTGATTAGTTGCCGCAATATTGCAGAAGTTATATCGCGCAGAACGAGATGTTTGAAAATATGGAAATAAGGAGCGATAACTTCGTTTCATTTGAACTTAGTTTTGCGCCAAAAGCAATTATAAATTTCGAAGTAGTATTTATTAAATAAAAACTTACTTTTCCTTTTCCATTTCAACTTCGGAGTGAAAACTTATACTAGGCTGGTCCATATTTAACTGACAAAAAGCGATGCTATCTCGTAAAAAGTAGCACCGCCACAATTATTACAGCTCGAAAAGTACTGCTGTAAATACTATACTTATTGTTTCCTTATACAAAGCTTTTTGTTTTTATAAATGTAGTGATTTTTGAATAATTATTTAATTTACTGTTGTAACACAATTGTGTAATTTCTGTTTAAAAATTATATTTCAATCTTTGTTTTTTCTTCGAATTTTTACGAGCAAATTGCTTCAAGCTTTACAGATTTTGTTATACAAGTGTAATTAATTGTGCTTGAAAAACATTTAAATTATTTGAAATGCTGTACATTATGCATACAAACGAAAAAACCAAGATGAAAACGAATATATGTATGTATATGTAGTTGGTTAAAAAAATATACATTTTATTTGCAGTTTTCGAGTGTTCAATGCTAAATTACAATTTCTTATTTTTGACTTATTTCTTATTTTGAAACAAATTGATTTTTCAGAAAAAGTGGCAGTTCATTTGTACGTCCTTTTTCTGAGGATGTTAATTAAATTTTCTTTAAAATATTATATGTATATGAAATAAGGCGAGAATTGGTAAACGGCAAAAACAAATTTTATATCTAAAAATTTAAAATGTGGAATTATAATAAAAAACACGTTAATTATAGTAGTAAAAGTATTTAATTAAGTAACTACTATAATTACAAATAATAATTTAATAGAAATTCGCACTATATTTTGATTTACAATACATATGTATGTGTATGAAGGAACAAATTACGTATATGTATATTTAGCAGTACATATATAGCATTATTTAAATATATAGAAATGCGTGAATGCGAGTAAGCAACAACTAAATACATACATATATGTACAAATATATGAAAAGAGCGATTTTACAAAGAAAAGTGAAAATGTATAAGCGTAAACGCAAGTTTAGTGAAAAGTTGTAAAATGAATGTGTGAATGCCTAAAAGAGCAAGCGCATCTGCATATACACAAACAAAAATAATACACACATATATGGTATTTACACGGTTTGAAATATATACACACTCATACATAAGCATTCCCATTTACACATGTTTAGAGGGCGTCGCCTACAAATATTGTTGCTTGTTTTTGTGTCATGGTCTATTATATTTGAATTTGTGCATCATTTAAGGACCCATTTCCACTTTATTTATTAACTGATGAGAGCTTTTCACCAAGCAACAATATTAACGAAGTAATAAAGTGCGGTCCAGAGAGTACAAAATTCTTTCACAACAGCTGTACCACTGTTATAACCACTAAACTGAATTAGCTATTACCTTAGTTTTAAATAGTTACATACATGTGCACATAAATTACATTAGTCAAAGAAAAGTAGTCTCTTTACAATCGTTTTCCACGCTCGATACTGTATTTAGTACACACATATACATATGTATGTATATGTAATAAATAAAAATAAATATTGCCCTTTCAGGTAATATACAATAGTACGATTTCTAATTATAAATAGACGAGTTTAAAAGAAGTTAGTTAATTTTGTTATATATTTTTCTGTTAATTGCACCGTGTAAAAGAACGTTTATATTTATTTGTCTTTCTTTTTTTTTTGTTAGAAACGCACGTTAATGTTTTCTGTTGCAATAATCAGCTGCGCTGACGTTCAATCATTTGTTATTATAACTGTTAAAAAATCTCTAAAAACTCTTGGAAGAGAATTTTGTGCTGTAGTGTCGCATAAATCCGGTGGTCGTTCGGGTAAAAACCCTCCGACTATCGAAGAAACAGCCAAACACTGAGACTCTTCCCCTTTTCAACCTGAAAGATGGTATACATACATTACCATTCAATGAAACAGTAAATAAGTAAATTTCTTAAAATTACTTTAGTCCACGAATTTCAAAATGTTCGTTATAAAAATCTAGTTTAAAAATTAGTGTATAACAAAGCGCTTGAATCTACTAAAGCAACCTATTTCAAGTTAAAACATTTTTGTCAGATAGTGATTTTATTGTTCTTTAGAAAGCGCGAGAAAAATAAAGACAAACGACGCGCTAATGTACGTGTATGAACGTCAGATATTTTCTAGCGAATTCACTTTTCCTATGCTTCCGGAAAGAAATCAAAAATTTACTACAACTTCTATGCAACAATTGCGATTTCTTAATCGCATGGCAGCCGGTTGTACGTACCGAAATGACTCTGGTTTTTCCCGAACAAAGTTTGCCGCCTCAATAAACTAGCCTTGCCTAATGCGCTGAGTCTCACCTCTCGAAAACTTCAAAAATATACACAATTTTTAGTAACGCTTTTTCAACGTGCGCATCTATATATACATATAGATGTGTGTCAATCGTGACCAATTTCTAATTACATATGGAGACATACAAAGTGGGCAGAAAATTGTTCGCAAAAATTATTACAGTAAATATGATTTTTATATGTATAAATATGTTTAAAAAACAGTTTCAAATATGTATACAAAGACAGAACTTTTATAAATTCATTAGAAACATAAAGGAAGACAAAAACGATGATAATTGTGTAATTGACAAAAGTAACAGGAGCAAAATTCATGTAAAGATGGTCTAACAAAAAGGCAAAAATTTCATATTGACAAACAAAGTTCGTTGCACTTGCACATGTAGAGTGAATCTATACGCTCTTCCACAGCTTTACCTTAATAGAGCGAATAATAATAAGTAGGGTAAAAATTATTTAAAAGTTATTGACTACACTTTGTCTTACACAAATCCGGCTTTTCCTTTTATTAATTTTAAAATTCATTTTATTGCGATTATCAATTTATACTAATGGGCTCTGAAAAACGTCACAGCTAAGAAAACAAAATTAAATATTGTATTATGTTTTGAAATTAGTTCAGTGTAGGGTAACTAACACTTATTATATATGTTTAAAAGTGAATACAAGAAAACAATGCAGATACAGAGCGCAAGAGTGATTGTGAATTTGAGTGAAAGTAATTAGCAAAGGCAACAAGAGTTGAGTTGCTTGAATTTCAATTTAAAAACATACACGAATAAATGTATAATGGAAAAAGAGAGGATTGAGTTTGTTTATGTATGTGTGTACATGTATATGGGAAAATACTGCTAATTTCGACTACAGGAAAAGCAAATAAGATTTATGAGAATCGACCCAAAAAAAAATTCCCAATGAATGGTGTATTTAGACTAGAAGCTATAAAGAAATAGTGGATAATGTTTGGACATGTGTATGCATCATTCGAATGTGTGGCTGACCAATTTGTTTTCCGATAAAATTGTAAATAATTGTATGTACCGCATAGTTTAGTAATTATAGGTATGTAACTGAAAGCAAATAAACCTACAATGCAAGTATATAGGTATATGTATCAATGTTGAGAAAAAGAAAAGTAGGGAAAATAGAAAGTCACGAAAGTTTAAGAGCAAACTTAAATTCAATGATATCATTAAAAAGGCGCACGGATATGGAAATTTGTTAAAGGAATATCCGGTGCATAGAAGATTTAGGCTACATATAGCAATTATATCAAATGAAATTGGCAAATTCACCATCATTACTAAAGTAGTCACTCGTACATAAAACAAAGTAGAAACACGAGAGAAATATTTAGAAGAAAAATTTGTTTTAAAAGATTTGTTTGTCCTTAAATACGTAAGCATACATTTTTTCAAGAATCTTGTTTAAAAAAGATGCCTAAAACTAATGTGAATCAAGAGGAAAAACGCAAGGAATTCTACAAATTTTGTTTGTTTAATTTTCTCCAATTGTAAACTTTTCTTGCAGCATAGTTGATTGATTGTTGAATATTTTTTATTGAAGTATAAATACATTTTTTTAACACTTGTAAAATATAATTGTATTTAAAACGAAGCCCATTTGACCAAAACAAATTAAAAGTATTGCTGCTACTCAATGCAGGAAGTAACCATATTTCATAAGTCATGCAGAATACAGTTTCTTGAATCTAAAATTGAAAACAGGAAAGAAAAAAGTTTAAAAATACAAAAAAAAACTAGTTTGTAAATAAAAGTGGAAAACATAAAAAAATATAGATATATTTTTGCGTGTACCGAGAATTAGGTAAGCTTTTCTTGGCTACACATACATACATACATGTGAAAAAAATCTCTAAGTTCGTCTTTGTTTTTAAGACTGCAGTGATGGATGGGTTGTGTTTTTGATATCCAAACTTATGCGAGAAAGTATGTTTGAGTTTTAGGAATTCATCTATTTGACTATAAATTACGACTTTTTATAAATCTTGAAAATTTGCTTTAAAAAGTCGCGAAAAATACACCTTTTACATAAATACTTTTTTCTGTTAAAATTATTTCTCAGTCAGCCACTTTCAATTCATCTACTGCATGTTTGAAATTATTATTTTTGCCAAAGAATATAAGTTGCAGCTCCAAAGACAAATCACAAAAATAATAAGAAACAATTGAAAAAAAACATTATTTGTGGCTTGTAAGTTAAAAAGTAAGGTTTTTGTGCCTTTTTCGAGAAATGATTATATGTATGTAACGGTGCAAGTTATTTAAGAAGAAAGAAAGCAAATTCACTCTTTAAAAGAAATGTCGCGAAAATCAAGCTGCATACAATTTAAATTCTACAAAAAAATTTAAATAAATAATGTAAAAAATTCTCTACATCAAGAAGAGTCTGCGAAAATTGCTGAACTCTGATTAGTTATCGATGTTCGCGCTTAAGAATTTCTTAAGAAACGGCAAAAATAGCATTAAAAAAATAAAAATTATAAAAATAAAAACTAACTTGCACTTGCAATTAATAATGTCATAACGATACATACATATGCATATGTATATGAAAATAAAAATGAAAAATAAAGATTTAACACTGCAACAGATTAATATTCAATAGGTAACTTCATCATAATACGAAATTTTAATAATACATAGAAATAAATAATAAAATGTAAAAGTTAAATAATAAGCAAATGATCACATTATTAACTGCAAGTTTGCAAAGAATTCTGTTGTTGTTGCAACAGCATAAATGCTTCCCTACAAATGTTTGGGGAATGCAGCTGGAGTGGCAGTCCTTAGCCGGATATTAATCTGGGTCGTTCCGGTAACGTAAAATTGACTGTTGTGGGAACAGCAAAGAATTCTCATATCTATTAGTTTAATTTCTCAGTTTTCCTCCTCAGCTGTACAAACTTAAAACAAAATATGAAACCTATTTTTTTTTAATATATTATCTTTCTTAATACATTTTAAAACGTTAATTCAAACTGCAACTAGGAATCTTGGTTATATCTATGATTTTTTTTTTAATTCTAATTAGAGATTGTACAATTAAACTTCACCCCTTTATTGTTTATACTAAAAAAGTGTTAATTAATTTAAGCTAAAAACAGAGAACACAAAAATGTAAAAACTAAAATAGCAAGACGGCACTAAAATGCAGTGAAAATGTAAAATCTTAGATGTGCGTCTAAGCCCAAATTTCTGCGAAATGCCAGAAACGAACTTGAAAAATGCAATCAAAAATAAATAAAAAAAAAACTTAAAACTAATATTTCCTCTCCCAAAACAAAAGGTTGCAATTTGTTAGCATAACATATGCAGAACAAAACAACTATGTATGTAAAACAACAACAAAGAAAAACCAACAATTGTAATAAAAAAATGGTATTCCGATTGAACATGAATAAAGTCGTGGGATTCCTTAGCATAATGGAGGAATTCTGAGAAAACAAAGCAAAAATGTCGTCTGCATTTCTTTATTTGATGGGGACGATTTTATGTAATTGAGATACAAATGAGAGCATATTAGTCAAATTTTAGGTAGTTGTTCTGAAGGTTGCTTAGAATTTCAAACGAAAAGTTCTGTGACAGTTTTGTGCTTAACTAAAGGTAATGGAAAAATTCAATACATTCTTCAGTACCACTATAACCGAGGTCTAAAAACAATTGAAACAATCGAATATCAATACAGTATGGAATGCAACAGTCAAGAAGCGATTCCAACGATTCTTTTTGGTAGGTCAACCGTCGAAAATGTTAATAGAATCAGGAAAATCATCGAGTCGGATCGGCATGCGAGCATTATTTCATTACCTAAGAATTGAAGATTAGTCAGAAAGTTTTTTGGAACCGTTTGCATGAGGATTCTTGTAACTACATACATATAAATATATTAATTTCATTCTTCTAACTACATATCGCTCATTTGCTGCAACGTCGTCATAACTCAAAAATCGCAAAATTTTAGTTAACATCACTAATATATCGGAAATAATATGTTTGATCAACTGACAAAGTGTTATATCCGAAGTTTTAACATTTCACGCAGCATCGTGATAGATGCCTTTCGCTATAATTACATATCCTATTGCGTCGTATTTGCAACAACGTATTATCTCAGTTGTGCGTCGGCTTTTGTGTGGTTAACATCGTGAAGTTCTCTAGAAAAGTGTCATATTTCGTTTTGTGACAATATTAATAAAAGGTGAGTTCACTTTTATATCTCTTTCCCTATCGTGTATATTGCTTTATTTTAAGATATGACGTTGTGCATGTAAAAATTTGAGTGAATTCCTGTAGTGTTTTTGAGTGTTATGACGTTTTTGCAGAAAATAATAATTTTTATTTCAGTACTATTTTGCCTTGAAACACTATTACTAACAAGAAGCAATAGTGTATTAAAGAACTATTCACTGTTATGACATTCTTGCACTAAATATTTTTTAAGTATAAAGTATTTGCTATGAATCATTTCCATTTATGTCAGTATTGTTGTCATTTTCAGTCAAAAAATAATGAACCTATTCTCGATCCGCCAAAATGGTGGGAATGGGTTTAAAAACAAGATGGAAAGGGTAAAGAATGCCAGATAAAAAGTACATCAACAGTGAATTTTGTTGAAATGAAATCAGACTCATTAAGCTCGAGCTCATTTTCTGAGGATGATGACGATTCCGTACGTGATACCACATACTTTCCACCCGATATTGTCAGTAAGAGTAACAGTCACTGCTAACCAAATTCAACATCAGACAGTTCTGAGGCTAACACAACCGGTGTCGAAACTCCGATGATTTTAACGAGTCCACTAAAAAAAGGAGTAAAGCGTAAACGAAATGAGAGTAATTGGGTAAGAAATGTAAACAAAAAGTTGAGAAATAGTGAAAAAGAATACAAAATGAGGTCTACGCGTCAAAAAGTTCGAAAAGAGAGAAAAATTGAACCTCCATGTACAGAGAAGTGTAAGCGAAAATGTTTTGAAAAATTTACAGAAGAGGAACGGATGGTAATTTTTAGATCATACTGGTATTTGGCTATGTACGAAAAACAGCCATTTAACGTTACGGAACTGTGCTTTGAAGACTTCTTTGATATGAAGGCTCTAGCAACTGAAATGGGACTCCAAAATATGGCACAGGTAAAAATTTCCACAGTGGTGGTTCTGCAAGTTCGGCGCGATTCACCTAACACTATTTTCTTTAAAACATCTTATAACTAAAACGAATTTAAGGTGGCAAATAATATCATTAAAAAGAAAAACATGAAGGATATTACAATGACAAGAGCATTTTATACAAAACCTCAGATAGCGGATCTGCTAGAATTGATACAGAAAAATCACATTCCTAAGTATTATAGACCTTTTTACGAGCAATTGTAATCCTTATTCAATTCATTTTTTTATTTAAAACGAATATTATTTTTTACGTGAATTTATGTTTCTTAATTTTTGTACCTGAAGTAATATGTTAATTTTTATGTTACAATAAAATATGCAATGAATGCAATAAATTTTATTTAATATCCATATTTTTTCTCTTATAATGTTTAGTAAGGTGCAAATATAATACAGTCACAAGTCAGAATTTGCAATAGGTTTTCAGCTATAAAACTTTTTGTTATTTGCAGTAACGTCACAATTTTAATTATGTCAGACCATAAAACCTATTTTTGCAGCAACAACGTCATAAGAAAAACTCGGAGTACTTTTTGAAGCTACAGAAAAAAGTCCATTATACATTTCAACCTTTAATTTACATATACATCTTAACCAGATGCTATTTTAGCAAATTTGACCATAATTTTCTTTTCATATACAATTTTAATATATATAAAACAATTTAAAAACTGAAAAATGCGTCTCCTGTAAAATCACAATTTTTGAGTTATGACGACGTTGCAGCAAATGAGCGATATGTACAATTATACACATAAATATAATAATTTAATCGTCGAAATATAACGAATAAACGTTGAGGAGAAAAAAATTAATTTTCATTTCATTAATATAATATAATTTTTTGTACAGTAATGTGACGCACACAACATTGACTTGAATAGTCAGAATTCCTTCAATTTACGCGATGCTTTTTGATGTTGCCTAACAGGTGGATGGCCCTGCAAATGTATGTGTATGCATGGCAATGGAACGGTCTGCATCACCCATACACTGTTGCAGTAAAAAAGAAGTATATGCCTAATATCATCAAATGGTGCACATGGAAAGATTTTTCTCCTAGTAAAAAATATTTTCTATATCTTTTAATAATGCTTATTCGAAAAGTTAGACCCGCGACTGGCCGAGTAATCCGATATATTATTAAATCAAATAAAAAAAATTTCCAAATGTTCTAACTCATTAATCGAAAAATAAATTCAAATAACTCTAATTGTTTCGAAGCATTCTGACAAGAGGGGAAGAGGGAATAGCAACTTAAAAGATGAAAGATGTATGCAAGGTTCCTCCACAAGTAGGGCATACCACCTTGATCAAAAAGTTCCCGGTATATATTCAGAAAATTCTAAATACAAGTTTATCCCTCAAAAGTGATATTATCGCGCTCAAAGTACTCTCTATCTTATCAATTGCAAGCCACTTATGCCAGCATTTGATACAGCGCCCGAAACATTCCCATATACCCATCGGAGCCGTTTTCAATTTTTAGATTACTTCCTTTAGGCTATTAAACGTTCCCCGTATAGGTTTTTTGACTTGATGAAATAGAAAAAAATCGCAGAGAGCCATATCAGGTAAATTCGATGGCTATTGAATGGCATTCGTTTCGTTCCTGTCAAAAAATTCACGGATAATGATGGCACTGTGGGATAATAATAGTCTTTAATCCCAGAAGAATCTTAAGAAAAGCGGGCTATCAAATGATGAAGAAGAGAAAATTGACAACCAAAACAACTACCATTATGACTTTTCAAAAATAAAAAGGACAAATACTCACGAAATAACAGCTTGCATCAAAAAAGGACTAAAACATAAAAAAGCACCCGGATATGACTTGATAACAGTAAAAGCATTAGTGGAGCTACCAACCAAGGCATATATATTTTTGCGAAACGTTTTTAATGCCATGTTTCGCTTGCAATATATCTGGAAAGTGGCAGAGATTATTGCATTGCCAAAACCGGGTAAAGATCCAACTACCGTCTCATCTTATAGACCAATAAGCTTACTACCGACAATATATAAAATTGCTGAAAAATTACTGCATGATCGACTAACCCAATTTCTGGAGAAAAAACGTATAATACTAGATCATCAATTTGGATTTAGAAAAAAACATTCGACTATCCAACAGATCCACAGAATTACAAATAAAATCCAATCTTAGACGTAGCTAAAGCGTTTGACAAAGTGTGGCACAAAGGCTTACTCCACAAAATAAAAATAATGATTCCTTTTGACTACTATCTTATCATAAAAAGCTACCTAACTAACCGAAGTTTCTATATTAAATATGACAATCAATGTTCAGATATTCATCAAATAATTGCTGGAGTTCCGCAAGGAAGCGTTCTTGGACCTCTACTATATGTTTTATTCACCGCAGACATACCACCTCCTGACGAAACTAATTCATCAATTGCTACGTTCGCAGACGATACAATACTATTGGCATCGGACAAAAGCTTAACTATCGCTACTGAAAAACTGCAGCGATACACAAACGCAGTTAAGGGGTTAGGCCACTCTAGGATTTTCAAAATATCGAAATTTTTTTTTTTTGCTTAAAAGATGCTTTAAACTCTTTAGAATATAAAACAAAAAGTCCTATGCGTGAAAAAAATGTTTATCTCTAATATTTCGCACTTTTGCGCGAGCGCCTCTGACGTCTCTGAACCGACTATTCAAATTTAAACCGTGTTTATCTCAAAACGTGATTTTTCAAAACGGCAAGCAGCATAACACAAACAATTTTTAATATTTTCATTTGTAATTGTACAAGGATCTTTAGAAAACTATTCCGCACTGAAATACGTACGGATTTTTTTATTAATTAATTAGAAAAATTTTTATAAACAATTAACGGTTCCATTTTAGACGAAAAATTCTACTTTTGACTTCAAACATCTGCAAAATACACAAATTTCAATATTTCTAAAATCCCGTACGTATTTCTACAGCTATACTCACGTCGATTGAGAAGAATGTTTTTAATTTGGTTTAGGTGGACATTTACGTCAGTTGTACTGCGTGCCGTGAAGTGCCTTTTTCGCAGGGCGCGTTCAGAGATTCACTCCAAAGGCGCCATTTTGTAATATTTTTCAATAAAAATATTTGTAATTACACTTAAATACATGCTTAATAATATACTTAAAAAGTTTTTTCCTAGCACCTTTCTTTCAATGTAAAAAAATCCTTAAAAAACTGCTTTTTTACAGTAGCTAGAGTGGCGTAACCCCTTAAGGAATGGTTCGATAATTGGTGCCTAAAAATAAATGAAGACAAAACCGTACAGGTTATATTTACTACCAAAACAAAATTGCCTGCAGTTCCAATAAAAATAAATGGCAAAGAAATCACAATTAAACCAACTACTAAATACCTTGGAATACATTTGGACTCGAAACTAAATTGGAATCACCACGTAAAGCAAAAGGTCAAACAAATAAAAGAAAAACTTCGACAACTTCATTGGTTAGTCAGCACAAAATCCAGACTTACTATACAGAACAAGCTATTATTGTATATACAAAGCCATGATTAAACCAATCTGGCTATGTGGACTACAGGTGTGGGGAACGGCTAAAAAGTCTCACCTAGTAAAAATTCAACGACAACAATCGAAGATTCTTCGAATTTTGACCATGTCTGACAGGTACACGAAAAATGATGACATCCACAGGACTTTTAGTATAGCAACAGTAGACGAAGAGACCAAAAAAATAGCAAGAAGCCACTTTGAAAAAATACAAGAACACAATAATGCAGAAATCAACAAACTTCTGGAAAGGGGAAAAAACACTGAAAGGCGCTTAAAGAGAACTCGACCAAGCGACTTATTGAATGCTAGAAAATAATAAATGTGCAAAGGGGTTAAATTGCTGTTAAATTGTTGTACAATTGTAATTATGTAGAGTAAAACTTGTATTGAATATTATTTAATTGTATATAGTATTATTTCGTTTATTTTAATTTTTATCGCTTTGGCACTGGTCATTAAGCGATGTACATATGTAAGTCCTGGCCAAATTGTTAAACAACGTACTTAATGTCAATGGACAGATGTATAAAATAAAGGCAAAAAAAAAATAATAATAATTTTGGATAGCACACCTAATAAAAATAAATAATTGGCGCGCACACTTCTGTTAGGTGTTTGGCCGAGCTCCTCCTCCTATTTGTGGTGTGCGTCTTGATGTTGTTCCATAAATGGAGGGACCTACAGTTTCAAGCCGACTCCGAACGGCAGATATAATATTTTTATGAGGAGCTTTTTCATGGCAGAAATACACTCGGAGGTTTGCCATTGCCTGCCGAGGGGCGACCCTGATATTATAGGATTGGTCGATGTTGTCAAACATGATACGACACTATACGATCTTGTATTTGAATATTAGAAATTGCTTTTTAACTTGGTTCCTTGGACCGCTATCTATATATCGTACAAAATCATAAAGTCATTATCTCAATTGTTACCCTGGAGTCCGCAACTTGGGGGAGTGAAAGAATAGTGCACTGATGTTGGTTGCTGCTGTTGCTGTGCTTGCCGCCGCAAGGCATTTTTTTTTTTTTTTGGTTAGCTAGAAATTATTTCACGACGTGTGGTGTACACGGCAAATCAAAGCCGAAAATGGAACCAGTTAAGGCAAGAGTTTCACTTAATTGATGCCGAGTGGTCGCATTGGCAGTTTGGTGGTATGCCATGTTCCTGAAGATCTTACACATTTTGAAGCGGTACTAATAGAGTTGACCAATCAAAGTTGGACTCAATGCCAACATGGTCATTAGCTGCAAGTGATGTTCCTGAAATGGGAAACCAAGAGGGTTTGGTCGCTGAAACAAGCACCGGTCAATCACACTTCGCACAGAACAAAACGAACTTCGTAAATTCCACTGTCAATTAAATAGTAGCGAGATAATAAAGTACCTTCTGCTCAAATATGAACGAGACGTTATCAATAAAACGGTCCGCGGATGGCATATGGCAAAAATAAATTTTTTGTTTTTTGGTAGGACTGTTATAAGCTTACATGGCAAATTTCAGCGTGATATGTCACATAGGGCCTATTCGTAAATGCATCACTGCGCTGCATCATATGATTATTCTGCACTGCCACTGCTAATCAGCTGTTGATGATGCTTTAATTTGCTTATTCTTGTGTTTACATTTATGAACGAAATAGAATAATGGAAAAGCTAATAATTAATTTAATTTTTGATCTGGACGATAAAACAAGTGATGCAAAATTGTGCAATCGACTAAAGAGAAATATAATTAAAAAAAAAAGAAGAAATTTATTGCTAAAAATTTTTCTGGATAAGAAGAGGCGAATTCCTAAAGTGCTGGATTACTTTAAAGTTATACAAAAGTATCCTGAAGACATATTTTTTGATCATTTTCGAATGAGACGTGAAACATTTCAAGTAAATATTGTATTAACATGTTTAGAAGTGTTTAATAAAACTCTACAACATAACTTTGCAGAATTTGCTACGCGAACTAAAGCCGTTCTGGTGTACATTTAGAAAAGGACGTTTATCTTTCAACTTGGAGCAATGTTTGTATATTACGTTGTGGAAGTTAAGCAATTGTGGGGTAACCTTTCGACATTTAAGCGATCGTTTTAATGTAGCAAAAGGTACCGTTCACAAAATTTTCCACAAAACTGTAAGAGCTATTTGTTGTTTAAAAAAGGAAATAATATGGCCTTCAGTATTGGAGCAACACACCATAATGGAAAATTTCCAAAATAGCAGAGAAAATCCATTCCCTTTCGTTATAGGTTGTGTCGACGGTACACATGTCAAAATCCCAAAACCAAAAGAAGATCCTATAAGCTACTATAATAGGAAAGGATTTTATTCTATTAATGTGCAAGTGAGTTTGGCATTTAAATAAAATAAAAAAAGACATAAAATTAAATATTTTAGACCATATGCGACAACAAATTTCGTTTCCTGGATGTTTTTATTGGGTACCCTGGTAGTTGTCATGACGCCAATGTATGGAATAATAGTCCAATTTATAATTCGGTTGTCGGTGGTCAAATACAACTTGCTCAGAACGCAATAATACTTGGAGACTCAGCGTATCCACTTTCTACGTTTTTGTTGACTCCATACAGAGATAACGGTCACCTTACGCGTGAACAAAAGAAATTTAACTTTTGCCTTAGCTCGACTCGTGTTATGATTGAGCAAGCGTTTGGGATCTTAAAAAATAAATTTAGAATATTATATAGCATGGACACAGCGAGCCATAAAAAAATTTCTAAAATTGTGTTCGCTTGTACTATTCTCCATAATTTTATTATTAATAACGGAAACCCATCAGAATACATATCATCAAATAATAATGTAATAGAAAACGACGATTTTTCTAGCACTACAATAAATGAACTACCAACGGGCGAAGATGAAGACGGAGTTACTTTAAGAAATAACTTAACAACATTATTTTCAAGTTAATTTCAATTTATTTTATACTTTTTAAAAAGCTTTTGCATAAATAATAAAAAAAATAAAATTCCATAAAACATTTGTACACAGCAACTAATTACTAATTTAAAAACATTCTTTGATATAATAGGTACATTTATTTTATTTATTCACCATTGCTTTTTCTAGCACCTCCTTTAATTCCATCATGGCATTTATACGTCTTTCTTCTATGAGTAGTTTTCTCTCTTCTATTGCAAGATTTTCCTCATGGCGTTTTTGCTCCTTTCCAGATTCATCTTCTAGATATTGCAGAATGTCAGTGTTTGTCCTTCGTCTTTTAATTCTACATATGGGAGAGTCATCACCAGAACTTTGCATATCGTCAGAAGGTGTACAAGCATTTCCTACATTTTCATCTATTGAAGACACCAGATTTTCTACGGGAGGGTTAATCGAATGTCGCCCACCATAAATTTCATCAAAATCATCAAAAAATGTCCAAGACGTAGCGTCTCTTCCAGACTCTTTGTTTCTTGCTTTAATTCTTTTATAAGTTGTGCGCAAATTTAGGAATTTTCTGGTGATTTGTTCTTTTGTCAGGTTGAAACTCGGGTACTTCTCCTTTATTTTTGTTAAAACCTGACCCCATAGCACTGACTTATTTTTTCTTCCGGCCACAAAATCAGTTTCCATATCCAAACGGGTTGAAATCAACAGCTTGCACATTTTCCCGTCTAAATCGAATCTAAAAAACATTAAATGCAATAAAAATAAGTAAAACAATAAAAGAAAATACAAACGAAATACTTACACATCTGTTGCATCAGCCATTTTTATGATTTGTATTTTGCGGCTATTTGCGCACAATATACTGCATAGTTGCATTTTCGACCACTTATGAGTTGCAGTGTTGCCAATTTTTGCATTTATGAACATGATGCGTATCAGATGCAACGCAGTGATGAATTTACGAACAGGCCCATAGTTTGTTTTCTGTGCTACTGTTAACAAGTCAAGCTCGAGTGTAAGCTTATAACAGTCCCACCAAAAAACAAAAAATTTATTTTTGCCATATGTCATCCGCGGACCGTTTTATTGATAACGTCTCGTTCATATTTGAGCAGAAGGTATAGTGCGTTATGTGTTTTTTATAAGAGCATTAGAGCTTAAAATGATAATACAAAATAGAACTCTTTTTGGCATCATTTTTTTACTATAATCTAGTAGATAATTTCATGGCATTTATTTTTTAAATATGATATCCGGCATATGTATGTCCGCCGTGGATAGGAGTTGCATGCTTCATTCGATGAGCCCTATAAAACGATTGCTAAGCGCGCCGTAGTTGGAACCAAATTTCATTGATATATAGCTGATTAATTTTTGGAAACAAATTCAGTCAGCATGGCTCGATAGCGACCGCCATTCACCGTAGTGGCAGCTCCTTACTCATTTCAAAATAAATAAGGACCGGTAATGCAACCAGAGCCGTGAACTTTACAAATATGCAAAACATACTAATATTAATATATCAGGTCAGTCCATAAGTTCATGCGTTTTTAAAGGTGACTTTAAAATTATTAAAAAAGACGTTTAAAGTATTAATCTTCCCAACGTTTAGGCAAATTTTTAATTCCCTGCTCAAAAAAATTTTTTGTCCTTGGAGCCAAAATACGCTTCGATATCGTTTTTTATAACTTCTTTTGAGGAGTAGTTCTTGTTACTCATATGGGATTAAAGTCGACGGAAAATGTGATAATCACAAGGTGCAATATCCGGAGAGTATGGTGGATGTGGCATTAGCTCCCATCCGAGCTCGTTCAGCTTGCCTAATGTTTGCCTTGCGGTATGAGGTCTTGCGTTGTCGTGGTGAAACAAAACTTTGCTTCTATTCACTAAAGACGGTAGATTTTTGTTAACTGCCTCATTCAGGTTTGATGGGAATAATAATCAGCAGTTATCGTCTGGTTTGGTTCCAGAAGTTCATAATGAACAATACCGGCCATATCCAACCAAATAGACAGGAGAATCTTCTTGGGTTGAAGGCCATCTCTAGGGGTCGGTTCTGGTATTTCATCTTTATGTAAACATTGGCTTTCATTTTCAAGCCGTTGCAGCAGCTGAGAACACACATTCGCATGGTTTCCGTAGAGTGCACAGCACCACCACGGCACTCACCGTTAAAAATGCTCAGGTAAACCGCGGCCTCAACCAAAACCGCCCCTGCGAGAGGACTGTCCCTTGCTTTTCAATTTCTATATTTCGAAACTCCCCTAGCCACCAGAGGGAGTCTCCCTGGTCTCATACGCCGACGACTGCACGATAATGGCCTCGGCCAATGACATTGATGGCCTATGCTCCAAGGTAAACGACTACCTCGCTTCTTCACTGCGAGGAATTTACAACTCCTCCCCACTAAATCCACGGCGACCCTTTTCACCACCTGGACAAAGGAGGTCAAGGTATAACTCAAAGTGAAAGTCGATGATACACAAATTCCAACGGTTAACAACCCCAAAATATTGGGAGTCACCTTTGACAGCTTCCTCTCCTTCTCACCGCATACAACCGTTATTGCAACTAAAGTACAGAATCGCAACAAGGTTCTCAAGTCGCTTGCCGGCAGCACTTGGGGCAAAGACAAGGACATGTTGCTGTCGACTTTTAAAGCAATAGGCCGACCGGTTCTAAACTATGCTGCGCCTGTCTGGTCGCCTGGGACCAGTGATTCGCAGTGGACGAAGCTTCTGCCAAAACACTGCTTTAAGGACCGTGACATGATGTCTTCTGATGTCACCTATAAAACATCTGCATAACGAGGCCCAAATGCGCCTGTTAAGGAGCACAACAAACTGCTCAGTAAGCAGTTTCTGCTAGGGTGTTACCGCAGACCTCACCCATGCAGACACCTGCTCGAGCCTGAGCCACCTCCCAGGCACATAAGGAGGCATTTGCTCAACTAAGCGGACGAGATCTCAGACAAAACAAACAGACAGTTACTGGATCGGACAGTGTACAGGCAGGCCATAAACGACATTCATCGGGAGACTCTCACCACCTTCTTAAGTTCCCGACCCCCGAATGCCGTTATCGAAGTCCAACCACCACCAATCGCAGACGGAGAGCTCCAACTTTCCCGAGAGTCCCGCGTAACCTTGGATACTGTAGCAGGTTAAACTCCTACCTATCCAGAATCGACCCCGACATACTAAACATATGTCCGGCATATGAAGGCACCCCGCACGACACTAACCACCTTTTCAAATGCCCATTAACTCCACTCATCTAACACCCCTCTCCCTCAGGACCCAACCGGTCGAAACAGCTAGTTTCCTGGGCCTACCGTTAGATGAACTAGACGTAGACGACCGGTGATTACGATACACTGACAGGGCAAACGTACTGCTACAACAACAACAACACCAGCAACAACAACAACACATTCACTCTCTGCTGAAGGTTGGCGACGGAAAGTCTATGCGGAACCCATTTCCCCAGCTTTGAAACTTTTCCCAACTGAACCAGGAGCCTGTGAACTGTTCCATGCGATGAATTTATCCTCTGAGCTATCATATCGACTCTCAAATTTGGCTCAGATTCCACGAGTTCGAGCAAAGCGTCGGAGTTAAATACTTCAGGACGATCAGCGCGCGGGGCATCCTTCACGTCGCAATTACCACTTCGGAATTTTGAAAACCACTTTTGCGTAGTCCTTACACTCACGGTATCCTCTCCGTGAACAGTGTTTATTTCTGCAGCAGCAGTTGTTGCATTTTTACCACTTTTATAAAAAAAAATACAAAATATGCCTCTTATACACGTTTGAAGATTCCATTTTATTTTTTAACAACACGTGCTTCTATCCGCGATTAAAATCACTTGCTGAATGCACAATATATCAATGAAAATATAAATAGCTCCGTTATATCCCGCGAATAATTTTTTGTATGCAAAAATCGTACAAAAGTGAAATTATGGGTAAAATACGCACGAACTTATGGTCTGACCTGATACGTATGTACATATGAAACTTGGGAGAGCTCCGGTGTAACTTTTAAAAACAAAAACTAATTTAAAAATAGCAGTGTAATATAATTTTATTTGGTGTAATATGAAAACTGCACACATACCAACTTATTAGCTTTTGCACACATGCTTTAATATAAACAAAGGATTAGAAGTATCTATTATAAATTAATCTATACTATTGCATTCTGCGCTGTGTATAGACTTCCGTATTATAAAATATAAATATAATACATATAACAATGGTGGTGTACTGCGGATAAACCAAACTTCTTGTTTCTGATTGACCACCCAAGTCACTTTATTGCTTGGTATCATACGTCATGACTACACCGATAACTAACGCGAGTACCGTGAACCCTTGTGCAGCAATGCGGGTTCGCATCATTATTTGAGACATACGGCGATTCCCGGTGCGAAAGTTATACAGCCCATAGGTTAACGCGCCGGCGGTAGTCAAACAACCTAAGAGAATTGAAATGAAATTTGTAAAACATACAAATATGTAGTTCACTTATATAATTTATTCTTTAGTACAATGGAAGTAGTCCCAACACATACCAATCGGCACAGCCGGGTTTTCTTTTATTTTGCGTATCATTTTCTCTTTGGTCGTTTCGGCCTGGAATGAGCCGAAATCACGACGCAGCTGAATCCAGTCTAATTCTTCATCTGGAAGGGCAACTTCTTCTTTTCCCATATTTAATTTAGTAATTATAGATTTTAACCTTGGCTTTAATGCTCACACTTTCTTCAATATTTCACAACAAAGTACGTATAAACTTTTCGTAGCTTCTAACTACATAACAAACAAATATACGTACTTATATAAAGCATATGTTCACAGGCAAAAACATATGTATGTGAAGAAAACAAAACAGCACTGCAAAAACTGTCATGTTGAGCATTTTGAATACAGTTTATGAAATTTCATACTGGAGAAGCCAGTTTTTATAGTAAGAAATTAATGCGGGACTTATCGCCAGCGGAGTTAAAAAAATAAGCATAAATAAATTGTCACGGTTTAGAGAATTTAAAAGGTAGCGCAAAAAATTATTGCGTTAATTAACTAGCTAATGCTGTTATCTTTCTCGTGATAATGCTGAATTGATTCATTGCCGCGCCAAAACTGTCATATTTTCGTTTTCTTTTCTCACACTGTTATACTTTGACCGAGGGGATCAAGGTGATAACAATCGAGCAACATTTTTAAAATTAGAAATGTCAAGGAAAAAAGAATAAAAGAATGGAACGAATGACAAATAGATGAAATTCGTTTGTCGCGCATTCACAACACAACAACTTACCGTTATTCCGTTTTGCTGGCATTTCTAAATTAAAGGAGAAATGAAGAAGAAGAAATCAACTAGTCTAATCACAACATTTTCTATAAATACGCCTTGCCTCTGACCAAGGTGAATGTCGCGGTATACCAAGGCCAATTGAATATCTAAGGTGACGTCATTAAAAAACAGTTACTTTATTTTTCGCGATTTTGACAAGACTGACGTCAGCTCCCTTCGCAATACAAAACAAACGAACAAACCAAACAAAAGTAGGAAAAATTACATGTTTGGGAAAATTCAGTGAATAGCTTGATAGTTTTGTGATTTGTGAGTCTTAAACTAATCAAACTTAAGCACAAATTAATGTAAAGTCTCCAAATGCAGTTTGTTTACGTTTTTATGTGAAAGATGCCGTGACAGGAAAGAATATGTGTGTGTATAATTTCTTGTGTTTGGTTGTTTTCATTGCTTTCGCCTACTCTTCTTCTTCACAAACAAGTAATTCTCCTTCCTTTCGCTTGTTTGTTCATGGGCTCTTACGACACGGAGAATTCGGAAGGCGTAATCTCCTTCTCTATCATTCTTGGTTAACTCGTTTCTTCTTGCAAGTTCTGCCTAGCCAAGGTAAATTTATTATAGGTGACAGCAACCACATATAAGTAAAACCCTACATGTATTTGTTGTTGCGTTTGGTCCAAGCATCACGTCAAAATCAGTAATCAAAAGTAAACATACGAATGTAAACATACCAATACATACAAACAAAGCATATCATTTTGACGTAAGCCATATCTACGGCGAAAAATTCAGCTGGGTGAATGCTGTCACCTATAATAAATCCACCTTGTGCTTAGCCAAGGCGAATTCAAGTTTTCATTTTGGTATGTCATTCTCTCGGTATTGTTGCCAGTTAGTTCACGAAGTTTATCGGTTCGTTACACTGTCCCCCGTTTAAGTCTGATCGTTTGTCATTAACTCAATCGATCCAAATGAAGCCAATCTTTCAAGATGCACTACTTTGACTTCCCCGATTCTATTTTTGTATTGCTATATATTGTACAAAATTACCTTCGTTGAATACTTTAGAGTTCACAGCTCCTTCAAATCGATCCTGCATCTTGTTACTCATTAGCCTGGTATGTTATCTCAAATGATAGTGTAACTCATCCATGCTGCCCTGCAATGTTTCCCAATGATTACCTTCGTCCATTGCAGAAGCGTCACATCTTCAGAACGCTAAATCACTCAGAAGCCTTCAATCACTTTCAAAGATGGTCCTTGCAGTCGATTGGCCAGTAGTTTCATATCTACATGAGCGATAAGACAACAGGAGCATTTGGATGTGTTCGTTCAGATTTTTTCGCAAGTGTCCTTCTAGAGTGCGATTGAATCTTTCGAACATTCCATCCGCTTATGGGTGCAAGGGTGTTGTACGTGTTTTCTTAATTCCCAACAAGCAACATTTCTCTTTAAATACTGCTACATATGACTCAAAGTTTCTTCCTTGTTCTGAATGCAGCTCAATAAGTACTCCAAACCTCGTTATCCAGTTCTGTACAAAAAGCTCAGCAATGGTTTTGGTTTTGGTTTGGTAGAGCGCACACTTCACTCACCGAAGTAACCCATAACAACGATATGATATGATTTATTCCTTCAGTTCTATCGACTTTGGAACAATGCTTACACTCTATAGCACAATGTGGCAATTTTTCCTTCTGGATGCTTGAACTGGAGTAACCATCTCAATGCTGCATGGTGTGTTCTTAACGGGAATCGTTGTCCGTACAGGTATTTGTGGAAATGTTTTACGCAATCAACCACAGCTAACAGTTCCCGTGCCGTCACGCAGTAATTTATTTCCGACTTTCCAAGGACTATGCTGTAGTATGCTATAATTTTTTCTTGCCTATTGACGTGATGTGACAGTATTCCTCCTATTACGATTGCGCTGAAAACAGTATCTACAACTCACTTTTCTCCCGCGACCGGATACGCTAATATAGACGTAGTACAAAGAAGCTCTTTCAGCTACTGGAATGCTTTCTCTTGTTCTTTGTGCCCCACAAAAGCTCAATTCTTCTTAGTGAGATTATCCAAACTCTGGGCAACATTCACGAATCCAGGAACAAAACGACAGGAAACCACGCACTTCGTGCACATTTCTTGGACGTGACCACTTTTTTACTGCCTTTGTCCATGATAATGTCATCCAGATAAGCCAAACAAGTTATCCCGTGAAGTCCCCTCAGCACATGCTCCATCAGACACTCTAGCGTGGAAAACCATCTCACACCGGATAAAGTCGAGCAGGTATCAGGCAGCTGTCCTTTTTCGTGACTCGTGACTTCATTCAGCTTTCTGTAATCCACACAAAATCGGGTGCTTCCATGTTATCTTGTAACCAGCACCATCGGTGAGCTCCACAGGCTTATTGATGGCTCAATAACTCCACTTTTCTGCATATCTTGGATTATCTGATTTGCTTCTTCGTGCTTATAACGAATTGGCTTTGCATCTCCTGTGTCTATTCGAAATATCACTATGACAGTTCTTCCAAACTTTCCAAAATTACCGTTGAATATGTAGCTGTATTTCTGCAGCAATCTCTTTGCAATCAAGTCCTTATGAACTTAACTCGCACTTAACTATGGCTTCTACAGCCCGACATTTCCCAATTACAACTCCGTTATCCTAAATAACTGGTGAATTGAAATCAATTAGAGCTGTTACTGGAACCGTCGTGCCTTT
Organism: Anastrepha fraterculus; assembly: GCA_037575425.1. Classification (NCBI taxonomy): domain Eukaryota; kingdom Metazoa; phylum Arthropoda; class Insecta; order Diptera; family Tephritidae; genus Anastrepha; species Anastrepha fraterculus. The sequence continues at coordinate 100,989 of JAYXIM010028975.1, forward strand.
TCTCATCTTAAGTTTTGCCATTGCCAAGATTATACTAGCCGTCTCCTCAGCGGATTCTATGACCCATGTTTCGCCGGCCCCACAGCCTCCTTCCATATTAACCCATACGACTGCTTTAGATTTTGGCGGAATCTGTGACGAGGACTTAGGGTTATCATTATAAGTGCTATTTAAATGTCTTTTAAATGTTATTTTACCTTTTATTTTGCTTGGCTAATTTTGTTTACCGTTCTACAAAGTTACACTTTTTTTTGTGATATTCAGAAATTATTTTTACTTTATTAATAATTAATAAATGTTTTTTGCCTCCATTATTTTTGTATTGCAATGTTTGACAATTTCATTCAAAATTTAATTTAAAAATTTTTTTTTGTTGTTTGAGAACCAAAACAGCCAAGCATTCTCAAAAAGATCTTGGTTTATTAATTTTAATTCGAATGTTAAATAAAGTACATTTTCAACTATATATTTATACCTATTGTGTTTTTAATCAACTTAAAAATATTTGTAAGGTGAATACATACTTTATGAGCAATGTGTATGCAGAGAACGATAATGTATACATAAATTTAAAGTTTTGCGATTCACATATGTATTTATAATTATATGTTTTAAAATAAATTCAATTAAAATGAAACACTCTAAAGTAAAATTTTACTTAAAGTTTGCTTTTAGAATTTTCACGGAGTCTCTTGTTTTCTTTTCAGCTTCCACTTTTAATTGAATTTATTTTAAAACAAATAATTATAAATATGTAAATCGCAACACTTTTCCATTAACGTAACTGCTTTCGTCAGTTATTTTCGGTACCTTATTTCCAAATTACCAAAATTAAGAAAAATATTTTTCTATGAGCGGTCGCCCCTCGGCAGGCAATGGCAAACCTCCGAGTGTATTTCTGCCATGAAAAAGCTCCTAATAAAAATATCTGCCGCTCGGAGTCGGCTTCAAACTGTAGGTTCCACCATTTGTGAAACAACATCAAGACGCACACCACAAATAGGAGGAGGAGCTCGGCCAAACACCCAAAAAGGGTGTACGCGCCAATTATATATATTTCTTAATTTTGTCGCGCCATTTCGTCTATCAGCTGTTTTTCTTCTATCCAGGGATTGGCATTGCTGTAAGTATTCAAACGTGTTCCTGGGCGTATATATACGTACAATCACGTAAAATGGGAAAGTTTCGCATCTAGTCATCTATCATATGCCCCGACGGCTGATTGTAAGAATAATAGAGAAAACCATGCGACACCCAATTCGAAATGTCAAAAGCCGAAAAAGTACTATTCGAAACTGTAAAGCGTTTCAAGCGAGTGCAGCAAATAATGTATCCAACTATAATTATATTTATTATTTCCACTTAAACGTTTCAAATCAATGCTCTCAACATCCATAAAAATAATCCGTTGAAATTGATCGGGATACTGAGCTGGACAACCCAAGAAACCACGCTGAATGAGTATTAGTAATGAAATTGGCTTAATTTTAGAAAATAGAGTTGGCAGCATTCAATATAGTGAGTTAAATTATTTTATGATGTATGATAACAACAATGTGGTTGCTTTCGCTATATACAGCGAGCAGAGAAGTGGCGAAGGCGAATCGAAGACGGCTATAATTACCAGAAATAACACGATATGTCTGATAGTGGTACCATTCATGAAATGGCTGCACTGCTATCAGTTCACAATGCAACACTGAACGGACGCCATCAATAAAGGAGCGGAGAGTCGAAGTCGAAGTGTAGAGTTTTCGTCGGTTTCCTCGTTTATCGTTCGTGTCGTTCGTTTCTCGTCCAATTTCTCTAAAAAATTTTCAATTTGTCATCTTGTGCGCAGAAAATTATAAAATTTCCGCACTAAAAGTAAATTGAATTAGATAAAGTGGATATAATAATAAAGTGGACATAATGTGCTATATGTGTGTATAAGAATTGATTATTTTTCGCAATTATTTTCCCTCGAAAATTGCATGTGAAAAATCGAAGAATTAATTCGGTCGTTGCCGTAGCATTTGGAAAGAAGAACGAGAACAGAAAAGAAGAGAAGCAGAGAACAGAAAAGAAAAAAGTTCACACAGTGGTAAAAAGTATTGAGAAATGTGCATAACTGCCGATGGAAAATATTAAAGAATTATATTAAAAGTTGGAGAACTGCATTGTTAACCGGCGAAATTTACTGCTGTGTTTCGTGGATACATTTTTTTTAAAGTAAGTGGAGTGGTGTATGTCGGAAAAAATTATTTTTGAAAGCCTATGAAAAAATAAATAGGAGCGGTGGAAGTGTAAGACCAAGTGAATGTGTGTGCCTTTTCTACAAAGAGGTGAGCGCGCGGACAGTGTCGGGGGTTTGGTTTTTGTGTTTGTGTACAAGAGCGACGACGTCAGACGTCGACGCAGCGACACCATAGTAGAAGTCGATACCGCACAATACTTCGCGCGGAGCACGCACCACGTAACTACCATGTTTGGTGCCCCTCCATAACACCCGTAATTCTACATCTAGCCAGCAAAAGCACGCAGGCTGTGCCGTGTCTTTGCCTTTGCTTCAACGTTGCGCTATGCGTTTGTTCTTCACTACTCCATTATCGCTTATTCTCCTTTTCTTGGATTTTTGTTCCTACATATATTAGCGTTTGTGCCTGGGTGGCTGTTTGACTTTTTGGTTTGCCATTTAACAGCCAAAGAATATCGCGCGCAGAAAATCGGTTCAATACACAAAGCAACAATAGCAAATGATTTATTGATGTTGTCGGAATTTGAATTAAGATTTTTTGATTTGTTTTTCGATTTCGGCGTTCGTAAATATATTCGTATGTGCACACATATACATGTGCTTGAAAGCGCATGTGTATACGGAACAAACAAATAAGTAAAACTTGGGACAGCAATAAAACAGTGATCTAGCTAAAAGTACAGTTAAATATACCTAGTTATATATTTTGAAAGATCAGACTTCTGAGAAAGATTTACAAATTATTTTGCGTAAAATGTTAATTACTTTCTTCGTTCAGGATTTTCTATCAATATGCTAAAGTTCGGGTATACCTGTTAATTTTTTGCATCGCCATATTCTTACCTGAATTGTGACGCAAGCGCATTACTTCTATATGTTGTTGCTCCTATGATAGTTTGAATGGTATGATGTCAGTCAAAAGTTTAAATCATTAAAGTAATAGAAAACAACAAATAATCTATAATATTGCGTAAATCTTTAGAGCAAATACGTTTTATATTTCTGATAGGAAATTATTATTATTTTGTTTCAAAAATTTGCAAAATCTAACAGGTTTTTTAGTGCTGTGAGACTCGGTTGGTGTTTTCGAATGGTATTGGTATATGTATGTTTGTGAGAAATTATTTGTGGATAATGTTTCTTTTGGTCAATTTAGCTTTACAATATTGCAAAATATTTAGTATCAATATTTCTTTTTATATTCAATAGGGGTAAAAGACAAACTTTATCAACAAATAACTTAAAAACTATTATTAACAGAATAGTGTTGGTGCTAGTTTTAGCAAAATAAGCACGAAATGAACATCTCCTGTGAATTTCATTGAAAAATTCGTTATATTTCTCTCAAAACAAGTGAGGGGAGAACACATGGAGTCGGAGCCGAAAATAATAGTAATAGTAAAAAAATGTTCCTGCTTTTATTTAAGATATGCAATAACAAATACATGCCGCTGAAATGGAAAATTAATTTATGTATCAACTTGATTTCAATGCATATTTTTATGTATGAATAAGTACAACATAGTAGGAACCGGCATTTTTTTTTTTTTTTTTGTCAATTCCCACAGAGTTGGTATTTTGGTGGCTTTTCAAATATTCACGACATTATTGCCGTCAATGTTGCCCTTCTTGCAGTAGAAGGGGGCGGGCTTTCTGATTGGCGTTCTTCAGCTTTAAAAAACAAATCATTATATTTCTGCTCATTGGTCTGAACTTCCTCTCACTAGGATTATTTCATTTGAGAGATAGGAAAGCAGTTGGGGGAAAAAAGTTCCCGGAACGAATTTGTATAATAAATTTATGTATGATTTAGATAATATAATAAATATTTGTTTATATTTTTGTCATTAAAAATATGAATAAATAATATATGTACAGTGGTGGCCTTATAATTAGAAACAATGTGCTAAGAAAAATAAAATCACTGTGCATATTTTTGGAAGACGTGCACTGTGAATTATGAGCACCGTTATTCTTAGAATAGGCGATGAACATTGTAGTTAGAAAAACACGTTGATATTTGATGGTTGATTCCTGAAAAAAATCACATTGTTTCTCTGATTGTGTTTCTTGGCTGGCCACAAAATTAGAAACGCGCAGTTTTTTCTTAAATTTTGTATATTTATCTTGGAGTTAGTGTTAAAGTAAGTATACTGAAAAAATCCATAGATTAGGTTTTCTAATTTTAGTTCATCTCAATTGTTAGAATGGGTAAGAAAAAGTCATGCTCCCGAAATTGAGGGAGCTAATTGTACAGTGTTACAAAAAGGAAAAAATTTCAATGTCGGCTATAGCACAAAGGTTTGGCTGCTCCAAAAAAATGGTATTCGGAGCAATTCATTTGTACAAAAAAACGAGGAACTTTGAAACCCCAGCCAGGAAGCCAAGGCCTCGAAAAACAACTCCAGCGGATGATAGGCATATTTGTAGGACCTGCAAGAGCAACCCTTTTATGTCTTCCCATGATATAAAAGCCGAAGTTGCAGAGCAATTAAACGTAGGAGTCTCCGCTCGGACAATAAGAAGGCGCTTACAAGAGGCGGGACTTCGTGGGTGCATCGTACAAAAAAAACCGCATGTGTCAAAAAAAAATAATATGAAGCGGTTTCGATTTGCTAAAGAAATGCTCAAAAAAGATTCAAGATTCTGGAATAGAGTTCTCTGGAGTGACGAATCGAAATTCAATTTATTCCAATCTGATGGAAAAACATATGTGAGGCGTCCTCCAGGCAAAGCTTTGGACCCCAGGTATACTGTGAAAACAGTGAAACACGGTGGCGGATCTATTATGGTCTGGGGAGCATTTTCTTGGCGTGGCGTGGGCCCAATTGTGCGCATTGACGGAATCATGGACCAACATCAATATAAAAGCATTCTGGAAAATGTAATGGAACCATATTCCTTTGAGAACATGCCGGTTCACTACATTTTCCAGCTTGAAAATGATCCAAAGCACACTTCACGGTTAGTAAAGCGTTGGCTTTTGGATCAAAATATTGATGTTTTGGACTGGCCACCGCAAAGTCCTGATCTCAACCCAATTGAGAACTTATGGGCAATTGTGAAACCAGATCTCAAGGACAAAAGTCCGAGAAATAATAATGAATTGTTTCAATTGGTGCAGCGAAGCTCGGAGAGAATATCTGTTGAAAGATGCCAAAATTTAATACAAAGCTTGCGAGAAGACTGCAAAAAGTTATAAAAAATAAGGGTTATCCCACAAAATATTAAAATTATGCTAATTTTGTTGAACTTTTTGAAGATATTTTTAAGTTTTCCTTGTCGTTTCTAATTATGTGACCAAGATGAATTTGTGTTTAGTATTAAGTTTTTTTTTTTTTTAGGATTGTAGTAATGGTGAAAATTTTTTATGTTAAAATGAAAGACTACTTGTTTTTGTATTATTTCTAATAAAAAAAATGATGTGGCGAAATAAATTTTAAAATTGTATTAGTAAAATCGATTGCTGCTATCTCGTTTCTAATTATAAGGCCACCACTGTATATAAGCAAATAAATGTCTCATGACAAGAATAGGAGAAAAAGAGCTTTCATGCTCATTTACAGTAAAAAAATAAATTACACTATGGATCGCTAAATTGCTTTGATATTTGGAACAAAAGTTTTGAATTATTATTAATTAGTTTTTTACTTAATTACCTTTTCAAGCAAAGGCGGTATAAAATTCTAATAACACATACACATTAGAAAGGCGAAACAATAAAGAATATACATTTTTTTATATACAGCCATGTTCATGAAAATAGCACATTTAGACTTTGAAAGCAAAGAGTTGAATATGTTTTTAAATAATTATTTTTTTTATTGGGAAAAGCAACATAAAAATAAAAAAACTTAATTACTTCTTACTTACTTAATTACTTTTACCTCTTTAAAACAAAAAAATTGTCAACAGGAATTTCAGTTCTGATTTATTTTACGAGAACGCTGATAACATCCTAAAAAATTCCAAATAAAAGTAAAAATAGTAATCAAATCAGATAGTTAAGTAATAATGTTGCTTTACCAGATTAGTATTTTGTAACTATATCCACCGTTTTTGATGACTTCTTCAAGCCGTCGCTCCGTGCTTTCTAAATACTGAAATCTATCCATTTGAATACTGTGATGATGATATGTCTTTGAGGGCTTTTGGAAAGGCAATTCGGTGTTTAATATGTAATTTTTTTTGCTTATGCGGCCAAACAGCTGGGCTTCGTTAAATCGCCTTCCTACAAGCTTTCTGGACACCTTTAGACCAGATTCTTTGTTCAAGCACTATTTGCCGTGCCGACTTAAAAGGATCTGCTTTGCTCTTGCGTATTATAGCTCTATCCACATTACCATCAGTTTTTCGCGGCCTTGGTTTTCTTTTCGTTTTTTAGCTTAGATAGGATGAATCTTTCTTAACTAAATTAAGAGCATTATAAACCATTTTCCGAGAGTACATCATCATTTCTGCATAGCGTTTTCCGTTTTGATTCATACGGTATGAAAGAGCTCTTTTCTCCGGCGTGTAAGGTTTTCCACGTCCCATTTTTAGTAATTTCTTTAACATTGTATTTAAGAAACAAAAAATTAAACTAAAAATCGTTAAAATGCGCTATTTTTGTGTCTACTTCAAAACAGCAATAAGCATAAATAAAATAGAACGCTAAAAATTCCATCGAAAAAAACGGTAAATTCCTCGCAAAAAGTAAGCTTAATAACGGTAATAAATATAAACAAACAAATTTACTTGATCAAAGCAGAGTCCGTACTAAATACTTAACATATAAGATTCACATTTGTGCTATTTATCTGTCCATGGCTGTATGTATCCATAAATTACCAAAAGCTCTTATTTTATGCTCTGAACGAATTTCTTGGCGATATCAACAAACAGTATTTCATTAAATTAAAATACGACTTTACATAAATAAAATTAAAAATAAATAAATGTTTACTTGACGAGTTGAACATACGTTCATGGCAATGGTAATCAGAATATAAGCCTTAACACGGTAGGAGCCACTTAACTCCTAACAATGAAGCTGCATAAATTAGTTACAATTTTGTCATTGGTCAGTTATCCATCTACCAAATAAATTTTTTTGAATTATTTAAACAAGTTTTGTGTGTAAACTGGTAGCATTGCTTAGAAGTGAGCGATCAGTTGGCACTCTTTTACACTATTAAAAGTGTACGATATTAATTACCGTTATTCACTTAGTATAAACATATAAAATATTTCATTTTAATTATTATTTTTTAATAATTTAAAAATATTTTTAATAACTTTCAATGACAAAACAACTTTTTATTGTAAAATTCTTAAGGTTCAAAAACCAAACGATAAAATATATTTATTGTTCATTTGCGATGCTATCCGTCCGGTATGCTATTGCTATTTTTGTAGCGGTGCCATATTCTTCATCGTGATTGGTTAACACCATTAATAAACTCACTATGATAAAACTAAAAATAAAGTCGGCTATTCTATTTATTATTTTACTAACTAAAGTCGGTTTTTAAGATGGACTTTGACTACGGGCCTATATCTTTTGAAGTAGATGTATTATGCTTACGAAATTAAAAGCCAATAAAATGATCTACTAGATATTTTAAATTGTTTTGGTTTTTTATCAGATACAAAACGAGCCTCAAATTAAAAAGAAGTTACGAGGAAGTCATTAAAAAATATTTTATTTTCTTTGGTAACTCTGTTTATTAAAAAAACTAAATTGTTAACCTGCAATTATTTCTATATATGTATATCGATAGTCGGTTATTTAATCTTAAGAACATCATCAAATTTTTAACTTTATGTTAAAAATAGAAAAGATTTTCGTTACTTAATCCTTGTCACAGAATATGTAAAATTATTTTAATTATAGAGGAAAGTTCTAACAAGAAATCAAACCACAAAGTCTGAAAAGCCATTCCCATGGCAGCCGGTTCTAGGTTACCGGAATGACTCGGGTTTTTCCCGACCAAGGGCTGCCGCCCCAGTAAACTAGCCCTGTCTAGTGTACCGTATCCCACCGCCAATCTCTCGACACAGGAGCAATCCCTTGCAGCACGTTTCCTCCGTATACTTCTCTTCAGGGCTGGCGACGAACCCAACCCTGGATCAGAGGTATTTTACTGCTGTATCTGCCACAAACGGCCCCACCCGAACTCCAGCTCGGTTAGGTGCAATAAGTGCAACGGGTGGTACCATCTTAAGACCTGTTCAGGCCTTAAGATGCATAGGGAGTGGTCCACAAGGGATGTGACCACGTGTTGCTTCCGCCATCAGGCGGCCCCTGCGTCAACGGCGCTCCCGTCCTCAGTGCCGGCACTTCAAACTGTCGCCACCAACAATACCTCAACGGTAAGGAGCCCTCATGCGCAACGCAACTCCCCCAACGACGCACAACCCTCCTGCTCCTATCCCAGTGTGGGAGAAACCAGCAGCTTTTGGTCCCCCGCACAGTCTGCTCCGTGTGTCAGACCAGGGTCCCTCGGAATCTGACAACAGTCCAGTGCAATTCTGCAATGGCTGGTGCCATTTTCGGAGGTGTTCTGGCCTGCGCACCACCCGTGAGCGGACACTCGACTTCGTTGCCCCTTGCTGCAGAGCTCTGCACCCGCTACCGCCCTCTGCTGTGCGGCCGTATGTCAACGTCAGGCCACAACAACTGTTGCGCACAGCAGGACCAACGCAGACAACACCACGCGTCCCTCACCCCCGAGTTACAATCACACTCCCGAGGAGTTTTTAACTCTTACAACTGAACCGCAACGCACTTACGAGTAAGATTGAATAGATAGTCGGCTTTATGAGCCGACATGGTATCAAGATAGTTGCGGTCCAGGAGACAAAACTGCACGCTAGCTCCCCCGTGATCACCAGGGACGGCTACAACGTGCACAGAAAGGATCGCAAGCGAGACCACGGTGGAGGCTTAGCGTTCATAGTCCACCATACAGTGCAGTATCGTCTCATCGATGAAGGCATCAACCGCAGGGACAGCACCTTAGAATGTCAAGGGATAGCTGTCCGGTCAGGCGATGCCGAGCTCGAAATTTATAACATTTACATTAGTGGTGAAAACCGATTGGTAGTAGGTGACTTTAATGCGCATCACGATCTTTGGCATTCAAACCTGCCAAATGATCGTAGGGGACAGCTATTGGCAGAGCAGATAGACGACTCGACATTCAGCACTGTAAACGACGACGCCCCCACAAGGGTAGTGGGCAATTCCAGCAGCTCACCTGACATCACAATTGCTAGCGCAGGTCTGATAAATAGCATAACCTGGCGACCTATGCTATCGCTTGCATCAGATAACTTGCCCATTATCATCTCGATCGAGAAACCTGCCGACTTTGTTACCGCGGATCACCGGTCATACATCAACTTCAACAAAGCTGATTGGACCAGATTCGCGGAATTTACTGAAGACATCTGCGCCGCTCTCCCCATTCCCACCGATGTGCGCGCAGGCGAACGCGCATTCCGCAAGGCGATCACAGCTGCCGCTGCTCGCTTCCTGTGTGAGCAAGCTCTGGTCCACCGTAAGGTCCCTGTCGAACTCGACGAAGCACAATGACAAGGTGGATATCACCTTTAATGGTCGTGCTTCGTCGGATCCGAAGAGATGCGTGAGCTATTTTAGCCGACAATTTATTCTGCATCCTCCGGCCTACACATCCAAACGTCGTGCTACCAGGCGGCTGCACAAACTGACATACAACAGTGCGCCACTTGCTTTCTCCAGCGATGAGGTTCAGGGGGCCATCAAACACATGAAACCATTTAAAGCCATTGGCCCTGACGGACTAAACATGCTGATATTGAAAAAGCTGTGTCCATTGGGAGTAGAATATCTCACCAAGATCTTCAACTTGTCTATGGCCACTCTCATCATTCCTGGTTAGTGGAATTTAGGGAGAGTGGTCCCACTACTGAAGCCTGGGAAACCCGCCAACTAAGGGGAGTCTTATCGCCCGATAACTCTCCTTTCCCCAGTAGTGCAGGCTCTTGAGGCCCTTCTACTCCCTGAGGGGTCGTCATTCGTCGGTGATATTTCGAGACCAAACATCTAAACAGAGGAAAATAAAGCAAAGTGTACCGCAGGGTGGTGTCCTTTCACCCTTGCTTTTCAATTTCTATATTTCGAATCTCCCCCAGGCATCAACGGGAGTCTCCCTGGTCTCATACGCCGACGACTGCACGATAATGGCGTCGGGCAATGACATTGAAGGTCTATGCTCCAAGTAAAACGACTACCTCGCTTCTTCACTGCGAGGAATTTACAACTCTCCCCCACTATATCCACGGCGACCCTTTTCACCACCTGGACAAATGAGGTCAACCTACAACTCGAAGGTAAAAGTCGATGATACACAAATTCCGACGGTGAACAACCCCAAAATATTGGGAATTACCTTTGACCGCTTGCTCTCCTTCTCAACGCATATAACCGCTATTGCAACTAAAGTACAGAATCGCAACAAGGTTCTCATACATGCATAATACACAAACAGCGGCAATCATTAAAAAACTACAAGCACGAACACTATTCCAATATTAATAAGAATGGAAACCCTCCACTCTACCCAACAAATATACACGGATTTAAATCCCGAATTTTCTCCCGTCCACACAACACAGACCCATGAACATATCTTAAAAAAAGAAAATCACCCTATCTGTACAACCTGCAACACAAACCAAACATTGGACCACATCCTCAACAAATGTCCAAATCACGCCAACGCAAGAAAAGAAATACTAAGCTCAGAACAAATAACCGACATCCTCGCCGTTCCCAGTCACTCAAATCGAAAAAATAAGCAAATTCATTAAAACTATCGAAATGACAATTTAACAAATAATCCAGACACCCACAGACGACACAGAGCTGATGGCCTCTGCAGCCAATGCTCAAACATAATTTTAGTACTGGTATTCATACCAGTCACTAAATAATAATAATAATACTTCAAAACAAAATAGATGGAAATATCCATTTTCGTAACTATGGTTAGATACTTCCCATGACACGTTCCCACGACAGTCGTTTCTACGTAACCGGCCAAGGACTGTCATTTCAACAGCATTCCCCGTACATATATGAGGAATGTTTATGATGCTACAACAACAACTAATTTATAATTGTTTTGTTCTTAATTATTTAGACGTAAATAAAATAGTACTAATATATTTTTTTTGTTAAGCATCTAATGTTAAAACAGCGTAATTGTATTTTTGTGTTAAAGAAATTGTTTGCAGTAGTGAATTGATTTAGGAAAAAATTGAGTTTGGAAAATTTCTAGTTGAACCTTTTGTGTTCGGCGTGTGTTATGTTTTTGTCCCATGTTTGATTATAACATATATTAACATGTGAAAACTAAAAAAAGCGATACTAAGTTCGATGCAGTCTGAGCAGAACATCGTTTTGGTTAACGCAACAAAAGTTCGTTGAACGCGAAGAGTTGAATACGAACATACATATCAAACAACCATTGAGGAAGTCCACATTACGCTCACCAAACACTTCTATTTCATGCACGTGTGTTCTATCTGCAGAAACGATTTGTACATGTAGGTGTACGAGTAATTTTAATGCATGAAGACAACTAACACATCAACACATGTGCGAGCATAGCATCAAGCAAAATCAGATCAAATCAACAAAAACGCAAAACTATAATAGTTAGCAGGTGTTTTTCGTTTCTTTGAGTAATTTTGGCACGCGCGCACATTTTTATTAAAACGTGATATACAACAGATATGCAAATTTTCGTGTGAACCGTAATTCGTTCCAAGTTGGAAATTTATTTCTTAAAGATATAAAGGTTTTGCAAAAGAGGAAGCTTTAATTTCTTAAGTAGTGGGGCCATTAAAAAGCCACATTGAGCGACTTATATATGCATATATGATATGGGCTGTGCCTAAATTACTAAATTTAATTAAATTTTTATTTATTTACAGTCTTATAAGTCCCATAATACATTTAGGAAACTAAATTTTTCGTGCATTTACAAGCTTAATAAACATAATTTTAACTGTAGGTGGATAGCATTAAAAAACCACTCAAGAGAAGTTATGAATTATAAAAGTAATAGAGAGCTTGTGCAATGTTAATATGAAGCAAATAACAGGAGTAGATAATTCAAATAGTAGGCTACAACCGAAATAAATAGAAAACAGTATAGTGTTTTGGGGGTTAGGTGAGTGGGTTTAAGGGAGTATGTGATTAGATGGTTAATGTCGTGCGAGGTATCTTCACATGCCGGATATACATATGTATACTTAGTATATCTGGCGTTTAATCTAATACAATATTCTGAACGCAATTATGCCAAGCTATCGCGGGTCTCACAAGACAGATGAAGCTCTTCGTCTACCATGGATGTGGGTGGATGTCGAAATATTACTGACGACTGTCGACCACATAGGTAGTTTGGGGACCACCTCCTTAGTTCTGATGGGAGAGTCGATAGATGAATATCATCTAGTAGCGTGGAATGGCTAACCCTACTAGGGTTGTATTCTCGCAGAGGTGGTTTTAAGCCCGGGATTTATTTGTATGTTTATTTCGTTAAGTGCTGTAGTGGTACTGTGCAGTTCACAGAAACCATGCTGATATGCAACAGAGATAAAGTGTTTCGTAAAGAACGGGAATAGGAGGGTGTCACAGCACCAAGTATAGAGCATCAAGAGCTGCTGGTTGGTCTTTTACACGCAAATTCAAGCGGGATAAGGGTAGGGGTGGTGGGGAAGAAAGGAAGCGTTTAACCTCCTGCAATATCCAGAACTTAGTTGTACCGGAGTAACGCGGCCATCACGAAAGTTATTACCATTTTCTTTATTAACAATACTGAACATAATTAGATGAAGGTAACATGATGCCAAATGAATTATAATCTACTTTTGAGATATTCATTGACCGAAACCACATTTGTAAATTTGAATATGATATTAAACTAAATCCCAAGGCTTTTTGCACTTATGTTTAATCTTTAAAAAGCATGGTGGGCATTCCATCTGAGAGGCAAGCATATTCTTCATTAGGATCCGGTAATCTTTTTGCAGATTTTCTCGCTCCAATTTTGAATTATAGACAGATCGAGGGGGATTGTTGACAGAACTATTAATTTTGGTTCTCTTTCGTCAGCCCGAGACAGGGCTACAATTATGCCAAAAGAACCTGTATGCGTGCATGCATTTATTTTAGACCCCTACTATATTTGTCAATAAACAGGTAATGTGTTAGTACAAAAACGCCTTAAATTATTAATAATACCCTTAAAAAGTGATATTACATTGCTTGTGTATCTTTATTTATTGGTGGCTTGGAGGCCCGATGCTAAGTGTTATTAGTGAAAAAGACGGCTACGCAAAAACAACTGATGCCTCTGAATGGCCTTCAAAAGGCGAAGGAGCCATATGACTAAAATTAATTATAAACACTAAAGCCAGAAAAAATTTAATCTTATTAAGTAAAAATACTGGCATTTTAATTGATATATTTAAAGCTTCTTTGAACAAAATTTCGGTGCGTCTAAAAAAAAAGTAGACAAGGCCATATTTTCAGCTTTAAATAATATATGTAGCTTTCAAATTTAACTTGTGGATTTTGTTTAATTCGAAGGTATATTCAAATATTCGCGTTTTTGAGGATTTTATGCGAACATGAGCTATAATCAGAAACCACCTGGTGCCGGCGGCAGCGGCATGGGGGTGGTATACCACCCAATGGACCGAACAACTCGCAGCAAGTTGCAAAGACTTTGGCTGGTATACAACAACAAATGCAGAATTTGGTTCACGGCCAAAATACATTACCGCAATCGTCACAGGCTGATCTAAATGTTTTCTTGCAACAGCAGCGTTTTCAAAACATGTTGAAGCAACAGCAGTTGTTGCATTTCCAAATGCAACATCAACAACAACAACAGCAACACCAACAACAACAGCAGCAGCAACAGAAGGATCGTGGGGGCGGTGGTGTGGGCATTGGTGCTGGTGGTGGCGGCGGTGGTGAGCCATTAGCACTTACACGCACCCCAGCAGCGGCTGAGCTACTAAATAAAACATTTCAACATCAGCAGCAGCAACCTAATGGTAGTGCCGCTGCACCAAATGCAGCATTGAATCAATTCCAACAGCAATTGCAGGCTTTGCCGCCAAATATCATTCAGCAGCTGCAAACATTGCAATATCAAATGCAACAACATCAGCAACAGCAACATCAACACCAACAACAGCAACACCAGCAGCACCAGCAACAACATCCAACACAGGCGACGCCAGCTCAACACCATCCAACTCATCAGCAACCGCCACCGTCGCCGCAACAACAGCAGCAACCTTTGTTGACTGCACACCAACAGCAACAACTTCACGGACAATTTCAGCAACAACAACAAAAAGCACTCCAACAATTCCAACAGAGTTTGCGTTATTTCCCAACAGCTGCACCCACGCAGCCAACTGCCGCGCCGCAACCATCAAGTAGTGGTGGCAATAAAGGTGTCAGCGTTGTATCTACACAGCCTCCATCACAAGCCCCACCATCGACTGCAATCGGTAATCAACTAAAAGCACCCAATTTACCGCCAAGCACTCAAATCACACCGGTTGCAGGCAATGTTGGTTCAGGGGGCTCAGGTGGTGTTGCAGCACAGCAGGCCCCCAAGAACACTGTTAGCAGCACACCAGTTACCACGTCAGGTCCTGCTGCCATCTCGAATGCTGCTGGCAGTGGTGGCGGTAATGTAGCCCCTACAGGCGGTGCTAAGCAAGTACCAACACCCTCCATTTCATTGCTGCCAGCGAAGGCTAGCACTTCAACCACAGCACCAACTGCCGCCCACCAACAAAGCAAATTCGGCGCTGGTAAAACATCTCCGGTTGTTAGCGCCATACCATCCCCATTTCCCACACACTTCCAGAAACCGTCAGCAGCCGTGTCTAGTGGTAATGCATCCACTAGCAATATAATTCCAACGGCCAAAGCTGGCTCAGTGCCTACGGGTACAGCAGCAATGATATCTAGCTCTTCGATTGCAACCGCAATAAATAAGTCACCACAGCAGAGTGCCAGCCCTGTATCACTTACAAAACTGACTTCGCTTGCACCACCTCCAACATCGCAATTTGGACCAGTTGCCACCGCAGCAACGGCTTCACCCACATTGAGTGCAATCACAGCAGCACCTTCTGCAAATAACGGAAAAGCGGATGGTGCAGATCAAATTACAGCAACACAAAAGGCTACGAATTCAACACCAACCTCTCCTGCGGCCCCTGGTGCCAACGTTACATCAGCTCCCGCCACGGATAAGAATGTCAAGTCAACAACTTCGGAAATACTTGAGACGGTTAAAAGTGTTGAAGTGGTTGGAAATACACCTACCAAGGCGAAAGAGGAGCATAGTGCCGCCAGCACGGCAAAACTAACTGCAACAAAAAAGATTACTGACTGCACAGCGATCAAAGACGTAAATGCTGCTGTTATAGATGTTAAAGCCCTGAAGCCTACTGATTTAGAAATCTCGGCTGAGAAATCAAATACACTTTATGAAAGCAAACTACCAGCGGCCAATATAAGTGGTTTCGATGCTAGAGGTAGCACTGGTGGCGATGGGAAACAAGAACAAGACAAGCCACCAGCTGCAAAGGAGCACGAAAGTGATACACCAGTTGCGTCGAAAGTGGACCCCGGAATCAAAACTGAAGAGGTAAATAAGGTAATTATAATTAATGAGTATACCAACAGACTGATATTAAAAATAATCATATTTTAGAACGCAAATCAATTGGAATCTACTACAGCTGTAATCGGACAAGATGCAAAACTACCCGTAGCTGGAGAATTACATGTTACCAAGGCATCAAAGAATACAGAGACGAATAGTAATACACCGACCGTTTCAGCTAAAAAGGAATGTGAGGAGAAAATTGAAAACAAGTCTATAGATACAGTGGAACAGAAGGGTCGGGCCTCGGAGAAAATAGATATAGCAAAAGCAAAACCAGCAGAGGTAGTTAGTAAAAGTTCTACGGATACTGCAGAAAAACAAATGCCGACAAACGTAGACAAAAAAGAAGCTTCAAACGCGATAAGTGACTCAAAAGCGGCAGAAGCTACCTTAACTCCGGTAGAAATCAAATCAAAGGTTGCTGCTTTAACGACAGCTGAAGTCACAACAGATGGAGACAAACGTCAATCTGGCAAGGTATCTTCCGCTGAGAAGCCAAAAGAAGAAAAAACAAAGAACATAAAGTTGGAAAAAGTGCCAGCGCCAGCACCAGCACTTGCAGTGACGTCATCTGCTGCCGAAGAACCAACTCAAAGCAATAGCAACAACCATACTGCTACAAAAAGCACAAAATCAAAGGCCCCGGAGGCCGCTCCTGATTCAACAAACAGTTATATATCAGATACAAATATTACACCAGTCAAGCGTTCGGGCCGTCAAACTAAAACTGTAGCTAAATCGGAGAAGGCTATAATTGAAAAGAGCGAAAAAGTATCGAGCACAAGCCGACCCAGAAAGTCAAAGAATGGTGTCAGCAGCAGCAACAATACAAGTGCTGTAACTGATGTGACCGCCTCGCCGGCGACACCAAAGCCCGATCAAGGGCCCAGCACCAGCGCTAACGATCGCAAAAGCTCTCGCCATCGCCTCAAGACCATACCATTTCAAAGTCCACTCCCCGAGCTCGCATACATCACAAAGTTGTCGGCCAGCGAAGCCTCCAACTCACCAAAACCCATGTCAATGGAAGATAAGTTAATTGTATTCTACAAAAATGAATATATGGCGGTGCGTAACGTCGAAAGCACATTTTATTTGTGTCAAACGATGCAAAATGTTTATCGGACTTCACCACGCATTAGCATCCGTTGGCTATCGGAGGATCCAAATAACAGTGGAATTTATATACCTGATTTTTATGATCACACTGATATTGAGTGTGTACTGACGACTGTTGAACTAAAACGTGTTGACAAGGGTCACCTTAGCTTACCGAAGAAAGAACAAGCGCGCATAGAAAGTATACTCAAGAAGGCAATTGACGTAGAAAAAGGTCTGGTACCTAGGCCAGAGCTTACAGAGGAAAATCCCGACGGCCGTAAGTAGACAGTGATACTTAAACTCGTAAAATTACATTTAATATATATTTTTTTTTAAAGTGGATATATCATTGTACAAAGATGAATCTCAGATTGAAAAGAAATTTGCGGTAGGTGCTACACCCACTGGTATACGTAAATCCCGACGTAGTGGTAACAGTATTGGCACGCCAACAACTGCTAAAACCAGTACAAGTGCCGCATCAGCGGCGTCTATAACGAAAGGGCACAAACGCGGTCGAGCAAGTATTTCGGGAGCAACTGCCGGCGACAATGGTGTAAAATCGTCGACAAAGAAACGAAAATTAGCCACAAAGCGTAAATCGAAATCGAAGAAGACTACAACCACTGATGAAGAAAATGATAGCACCGATGATTCCGATGCAGAATATAAACCAAATCAAAAGAATACGGGAGCTGCTTCGAAGGCGTCGCCTCGCGCACAACGTTCACCACTGGCAAAAGCTAGAGCGGCTTCACCTATTAGCTCGACAACAGCGCGAACTAAAAACGTGTCTGTAAAGGTTTGTATGAAGTGTTTCAAAGCTTAAATTTATTTTTGATTATTTTACATTTTTCGCTTTGGATTTACAGTTGACTCCAACGGCGAGTAGTCGTGGTGAGCGGGCGAACAAACGTAAGGCCGCGGCAGATGTCCCAATTCTGACTGCAGAAAATGCGGCAACTCCAGCAAAGAGAGCTGGCGGAGCAACTTCAATAGCTGCTGCTACAGCAACACTAAATGCCTCCAAAACATCCAATACAAAAAGTAAAGGTACTAATGCACATTCTAAGTTATATTTTTGGAGCTTGAATTCATTAAATTGCACGTCTATATAGCAGGTCAAGATGTCGTAAGCGAAGCGAACAATAGTGCGTCGATTTCAAAGAAGGCCAACCCGGCAACGGAGACAACGGATGTAGTCAGTAGCACGACAAACGCTAGCAACACAATTGCAGTCGATAGCACAACTGCTGCTGCCACCACCAGTGGCGGCGGAAATGGAGGCAGTACTAACAATAGGCCGACCAGAAGTCGAAAATAGAAAATATAAGTAGTTAGAAGAGAGTTAATGCGTTTATGATTAGTAGCGTTATTATGCAGTTTCCTCATTCCCCAAAAACTACAAATTTAAATACGCTCAGAAAACATAAAAAAACTAATATGCATAGTAGAATTTCGAGAAAGTAAAACAAAACGATCGGATTTTGCACTGATGCTGGAAAACGTTCGAACAAAATGTGTTTTAGATTTAGAATGTATGTAAAAAGAGTTCGACGCATACTCGACAAAATCTTGCACATATAAGATGTATACAGAGTGTGCAACATAACCCTAAAATAATAGATGTGTTTGCGGAATTCAACAATTACGGCAATATTGCGACTCTGTTATTTTTTTGATGGCATGTTGCTGACACTCAGCTGATTAGCTGCTACAATATTGTAGAAGTTATGTCACGCCGAACGTGTTGCTTGCAAATATGGACCATTAACTTCGTTTCATTTTAAATTAATTTTTCGAAGAAAGCTAAAAATAAACTATATTAAATTTGAAAACAATATTTGTAAACACTTACGTTTACTCTTCCATTTCAATTTAGCAGTGAAAACTGTTGTATTGTGCTTGATTAGCTAGTGATGATCAGTAGATTGCCAACATTTTACTGACAGATTTCGTGACGTTGGCATTGTTGCAGAATTTTCGTAACAGAATATGATGCCATCTCATAAAAAGTAACACTGCCGCAATTATTAGAACGCAAACACTCAATGTGACGCATTATTATTATTTTTTAATATACCAATTTCCTTCCACCAAATACGTATACGCCAATATAGATTGTATTGTTGTCAAACGTTAAAGTAAAACTGCATGCTTATGAAGGATTTAAGACGACTTGCTGCATCCACCAAATTTTCTGCGGACATTAGCCACTAATCTATACTGGGAAATGGAAGTGTTGTGTATTTTTTCTTAATTTACATCAAATTTTGTCTTGGAATATAATTTGTTTCGTCAATTGATATGTATACTTTATCCTATTTTCTATGTCGTTAGATTTAAATTTTTTGTTTGCAATTAGTGCTTCATGGTTATTTGTAAGTAATAGTTCTACTGCTTAGTCTTTATTTTTGTATTTAGTGCTATATAAGCTATATAGTGGATGTATTGATATATTTAAACACTTTTCTTATATGTATACAACAAAGTACAGATCCTAAAGTGAAAATAATCGAAATAAACTAGAGTAAAGTAAAGAGAGCGATAGGCACGAAAACTTGTCGCTGGAACAGTAGAAAATATTTCCCAGAACAGAAACTTTTGGGAAACTTTAGAGCGCAAAATACTCCCCATACATTTTGGGGAATGCTGTTGAAATGACAGTCGCTTCGGTAAAATAGATTTGACTGTCGTCGGAGCGATAGCCTTAGACCCTACCGCCGTCGGAGCAAAATGGCGACTTGTAATGTTAACTCATTTGCGAAGGTCTGGATATCGGTAAGAGCTTATTTTCACTAATAAGGTAATATTATTTTTTATTAATATCTCCCAGATGTTAAAAAATTTGCTTCTTTAAGTAGCTCAAACAAAAAATAATAATATGAGTAGTGTCTTTATAAAGAAACAACAGTAACATTAAAGTCATTGTAGAATGAGTTATTCATGCTTAAACACATCGGATACAGAAGGCAAATGAAGGCATCAAATTGAATAACTTCTGTTCTGAGTCGCAAAAATAGAAATGTTTGCGTTTCACTCAAAGAAGCGCATGAAACAAGAATATTCTACATCATAATATCAGAAATAATGAAAAGCTAAAATGGATAAATACGTTGCTATTCAAGGGAAAATGAGTGTGCATTAAGGCAATATTTAAGCAGCGATGTAATATCAAAATGAAACTTTAAATGAATGCAGGGAAGAAATCAATAGATATTTGAATGTATGAAAAATGTACTCATTCCCATTAAGAAAAAATAACATAGATTAACATAAATCACACATAAAAGAAACATAAAAAATGTATATTATAACAATGGGTTTGGAGAAAATTGTAAAAGTATATGCTCAGTAAATGGGTCAAAGAGGCAAAGTGTAGTGCAAGCGCATAGTTATTTAATAAACTATATGAAGTGCAGTGCAAGTAAGAAAATAAAGCATAAATTATACTAAACTAGCCATTCAAATATCATCAAATTAATAATGTAGATTGTAATGTTTCGAAATATACGCATATATATGCATGTATGTATATGCAGACCAGTATGTATACAAACAATGCACTTAAAATGTGTATGTTAATATGGCTAACATGACAAGAATAAAAAAATTAAAACATTTCATTTTAATGCGAATTAATTTCTTAAAAACTGGACTTGACGTGTTGAAAATTGCATTTCTTTTGTTCTTTTGTAAGAAATTTGTGTATGCTAACAGGCAGAAAAAAATAGAAAAAATATTACAAAAAAAAAAAAAAAACAAATGCAAATAACAGCAATTAAAAAATAAGATTAATAATTATGTAAGAATATATTGACTTTTCTTTTAAATTATCAGCAAACACAACATTGCGCCAATGTAAGTTTCATTAATTTAGGTTTTAGCATAGAAAGTTTCAAACATTTGGGGGCGCAATTCTTAACAAAACAAATGCATGAGAAATTTACATATTAATTATATATACAAATAAATATAAACATTAATGCCGAGTTAGCGAACCCAAATATACATATATACAACAACATAAATAGTACATAAAACGAGGCATTTATAATAGCCTGCATACAATTTAATACAAAATCAGAGAAAATTAAGCAAAATGATCAATGTATGTTTGTATCAAAAAAAAAAATAAAAAAAACTTACGATAAAAAACATTTCACACGCCGCAGCTATGATTTCATTCTTTTTACTCACGATTTGTAACAGCAAGAAATCAATGGCTTTGTGTTGGTTAATTTAAATAACATATAACATACATGAAACACACTGCAATATTAGCGGCTAAAGGATTTTAAAGAAACACAAAACAGAAGCAGGTATAAAACAAGTGTAGTATTTATGGAAAAACAGATAAATATTAATATTGCGTCAACACAATAGCCAACGCGATGTACATCGTGACTATTCGTATGTTACCAGCCAATTTGGCATTCGTAACAGTGCAATTGCAATTTGGCACCAGCACGGCTCTAAAAGTCTGCTAAAGACCCATTTTTTAATAAATTCAAAAATATGCAGACCTGGCGCAACAAATACAAAGGCAAAAGCAAAGAGCTTGCAAGATCATCAAAGGAAACAGTTTTATATAGAAAAAATATCTTACAAAAAGCTAGAATATGAAAAAAATTATATAATAAAGTAAATTTGAATGGATAAATCAAAGAAATAAAAAATGTTAGTTATGTATACATACGGGAAAGCAACGTATTCCGCACTAAGAATATATCATATTCTCCTTGGTTTTAGTGTATTGTTTCCTTTCGAGGATATTCAAATAAATTCACCCAATAATGAATGAATATATAATTATATAAATAAATGAATGCGAAAAGGTACAGAATTCTTAAAATAATAACATTAAAAAATATTAAAAATGCATTATATATGCATACAATTTAATTTACGATTTAAGTTTATGATATAAGTAACTAAAACAAAACGGAATAAAATTCATTTTGAAATTCAATAAAAAGAATTGCAACCTTTCGTTTCTTTTAGAGGACTTAGAGAGACAATAACTTGAGATATATTTTCAGGGTGTCCGGTGGCAGAAATAGGTTTTATATATAAAGTTTCTCTCCAACCACTGAGCGTATGATGGGAGGGAATCGCGTTAGCTTCGTTATTCGAGTGGGTTATTTAGTTACGATGCCATAGTGGACGGGTGAACAAAGTACGTTCTTAATCGAAGCGTGTTTCAAGACCAATTATTGGGTTGCAACTTTCACGTTACGTTTTTATTAGTTGGTTTAGTTTAAATCTCACAAATCACAATATTACCAAGCTATTCACTGAATTTTCAGAAACGGGTTTGTTTTGTATTGCAAAGGGACCTGACGTCAGACTTGTCAAAATCGCGAAAAATAAAGTAACTGTTTTGGGAAGGTGCCACCATTAATACTCAGTTCGCCTTGGGTTGTGAGACTAGATACCTTGTTGTTGGTGTAGCAGCTTAAACATTCCCCGTACATCTACGGCGAACGCTGATGCTGGAGTGACCGTCCTTGACCGGACATTAATCTGGGTCGTTCCGGTGACGTAGAACCGACTACCGTGCGAATGTTACCAGAGACATAAACGCGCTTGCTCCTTCAATGTAATGTCTTATCGGCCGAAAGAAACGCACACCTATTCAACTCCCAATAATATCTTAGATTTCATACGAGAACTGGATCTGGATCATATGTATATATGTACAACCGTTGAAAAATACTTAAGCACATTAGGTTCTGCATATTGTAGTAGGTTAAGGCTAAGCAGTAGCTATATGCTATCAAAATAGCAGCCCTACCATTGGACTACAAAACTTCGGTTGATCTCCCATCTTTTCGAAATAAACTGATTACTGAAACCAGAATTGGGTCTACGCTCCAACCGGAGTTAAAAGAAATTATATAAATAAGTGAAGGAACACCGCACGATACTAACCACCTATTCACATACCCTTTTAAACCCACTCGCCTAACACCCCTCTCTCTGGACCCAACCTGTCGAAATAGCACGCTCCCGGGTCTACCGTTAGATGAGTTAGACGACGACGATCGGTGACCACCCCATTGACAGTCAAACTAGCAAACTGTTATAACAACAATTTAATACTATTATGATTTTCTTACACAAAAAGACTGATTTTATTGATTTAGGAACTATACCCAGTTCTCTCCTTTTGAGACTTTTTCAATAAAATCAGTCTTTTTGTCTAAGGAAAACATAATATTTTTTACTACATGTGCAAAAGTTAATACAATGCGAAATACGTTTGAGAAAAATACTTAAGGAGGAATCAAATAGTGAAATCACCAAAAAATTTAAAAGTTAAAAGTTAAAATTTTTTGCATTGACATTATTAAACGTCTACAACGTTCAACAGGAATGGATTCCCACTCTGCATTCGCTTTTTCAAATATCTGATCTAAAATTTATGATATTATGTTGAGTGTGTTTTTTACATCGTTCTAGAGATGTCCTATTGGATTTAAGTCGACACTCGAAAAACCATTTTCCACATAAGAAGTCTGCTTTGGATCACTGTCGTGTTGAAATTTCACCGGTAAATTCTCTTTCGCATAAGGTAGCATTACATGAGTAGTTGAAGTATCTGAATGTACTTGACCGCACCCATATTACCTTCAATACGATGAATTGTTCGACACCGTTCCATCAAAAGTAGCCTCACACCATTATTAAGCTTCTAGAACAGTCGCTTGTGCAGCATTTTGTGTCAATCTCAAATAACACTCGATCAAGTGTATTTTTTACGTGCCAAGATGCCACCAATTATTAATTCAAACTCTATAACACCGGTTATAAACTAATTTGCTTATTTTTGACATCCCCTATGGAAGAGGACCCCGAAAGGGGCAGAAAGCCTACAATCTAAGCAACCACTATGGCTTTCCAGCGCTTAAAACTATCAAGCCCGCAAGTACCCAACAAAACTTATCATGCCCAAAACCTGTTATTAATAAAAAGCAAAACCGAGAAGTCAATTCAAACATACAATATTTTCGCAGTCAGCAAAGCATTAGAATCGATAACAACAGAAAAACCTTTAGAAATATCATTCACTAAGTCTCCTTACTTATTCTAATTAAAACTCAACAACAGGCGAGTAAATACCTAAAGCAACACAATTATCAAATGCAATATTTGCAATATATCTCCCAACGCTCAATATCTCAAAAGGTGTAATATACTCCGGAGTATTAAAAGATTAAACTTAAGGTTTGAAGCAGCAAGGCGCAGTAGAATGCATAAAACTCCTGTCCGAAGTAAACGCAGAAAACATTAAAAGATTTATACTTTATTTACAAAATTAATTTGTACTTTGAAATATAAAATATTAATACTTATGATACGTAATTCATTACTTTTCCAATTTTTAAATAAAAAAAAAATTGTAATATTTTGTTATTTTTGTTTTTTTATAATAAAAGACTGAATGGAATACTTCAAATTGGCTTTTGTTTCTTGAAAACTGATTAAACCGTTCTCAAGGCATAAAGGATTGAAGTCAGAACAAACAAGTGTCCCAGTTTATTTATGGTTCACTGTAAATGAATGCATTTCAAGAAATGCGATCCAAGCAAATATATTCAAGCGCAAAAGCACCGTCACGTCATCGCGTCATCACGTACTCGTTAAAAGATGCGCATTTATGGTTGACAACGCATCGTTCTTAAGTATTTTTCAACGGCTGCACATTTGTACCTGCAGTGAACCAACAAAAAAAACTACAACAAAGTGTTTTCCATCTGACAATCATTATTTCTAAAACCATTTAAACTTTGCAGATGCAAACAAAAGTAACTAAAAATAAAATCTTTTTCTTTTCTTTCAATAAACAAAAACAATTAAAAAAACTAACTTTATTATTCAAAACTTCAAGAAACAAACACATTTCCTTTTCGAGGACCAAAACAAAACTCAGTTATTGAGTTTATCGAGATTTGGGTTTTAATATTATAAATGCATATATGTATGTATATACTATAACATATATATATATATACATACATAAATAATTGACACATATACTCACTCAGAGGTTTGCCACTGCCAGCTGAGAGACGGTCGCTTTAAAAAAGCCCGTTTCGTACGTGAACACTACCGGATGATGGTCACGCACTAACCTATTCTACGGCGGTTGGACAGTATTTAGACAGTCAATAAACGACATCCACCGGGAGACCGTCACCACCTTCATGAACTCCCGTCCTGTGAATGCTGTAATCGGAGTCCAACTAAATAATTACCTTCAATTTATTATTAATCTTGTTCAATCAATTATTTATTTCCTTTCAGACATCATCATTTGTACATTATTTTTATTTATCAATATTAAAATAAGCCATTTTGAATTGAAGTGAATTTGTTTAAACTTAGCTTATGTATTGATTCTGTTGTCCGCCCACTTGCTCCTCACTATCAACTGCAGCGTTCAACGCATTGTTGAACTCGTTCGTCGCATTTTCAAACTCATCTGGCCCCGCATCAATATCTTGCAATTGTTCGTCCACATTGTCAATTCCAAGCTCTTTTAGTATTCCACGTAAGCGTCGAATCTCACGATGCGCGTCGTCCAACTCGTGCTCCATATTTTCAATAATTTCATCCGGTATGGGCTTATCACCCAATTCCTCCCGTATGAAGTCCAAAGGATTTTCTGGCTTCACCTTCGCTTGCAATAATTTGTTGAATATTTCGTTAAGTTTGCCAGTTATACCACATTCCCGCAGATATGCATGTCGCAGATCTTTTTTCGCTTCAGATGAGAGTTCTTCATTTAAAAGCACTTCCATAACTTTACTACTTTGGTTGAATAAAATAATATTAAAAGTCCTACGATGGATTGCAAAAAATTTGGTTGAGGTTAAAAACTAACGAAAATAACTGTAAAAGTTTGACAGTTTCCATTTGCCATAAATATGGAGAGTTGGTGTTGTAGGTAAGGCAGTTTACTCATAACAAACGTCAGTGTTACCGCTACTCTTCAACTGAAACCACTGAAGTTTTGTATTAAAATTTTTATACTTCATATTAATATTTATATACTTTATATGTTGACCCAAGCTCTAAATATATCAGGGAAAAATGATGATTTTTCAGGAGTAATAACAAACTGAAAATAATTTCAAATAATTCTTAATCAAAAAATTTTGAGTAGAATCATTGTATGAGTGCGTGTTGCCAGTTATTAATCCTTTAAATACATCTATTTGATCTGGGAATATGATGGAGGCTTTAAGTTTTATAAGGTTTGAGGAAAGGAATTGAAAAAGGTTTAACTTTAATACTTTGAATTGGTCCACGGAAACATAGACCGGAGTTTTTTTCTAAATAAAGTTAATCAGAAGTCCTACAATAAATTTGTTAAATGTAGGCTGGAAATATGTAGGGACATAATTCTATGACGGCGAGGAAATCGCGATACAAGGCAACATAGAACACAAAACGAAACTCATATTTTTTTCGCTTGAATACTTTTAGGTAGTTCATAAGTTTTCATCTTGTTTTAAGTTGTGAAAAATTATTATTATGGTGATAAAATTTTGATAAGAACATTAATCACAGATGTGGCAGCTTAAAAAAAGAATAGAACCCAAATCAATTGATTTAGAGCGGCAACCCGTGGTAAATAAATTGTTAGAAGGGGTCACCAAATGGTTAAAGCTGCTATTTGTGGTGCGCGTCTTGATGTTGTTCCACAAATGGAGGGACCTATAGTTTCATGCCGACTCCGAACGGCAGATATTTTTATGAGGCAGAAATGGCAGAAATACACTCGGAGGTTTGCCATTGCCTGCCGAGGGGCGACCGCTATTAGAAAAATGTTTTTCTTCATTTCGGTGTTTCGAACCTACGTTCTCTCTGTGAATTCCGAATGGTAGTCACGCATCAACTCATTCGGCTACGGCGGCCGCACGTAAGCGCCAATTAGTATACTCTATATATATTAGGTGCGCAACTAAGTTATCGCTGTTTTTTTTTGATGAAAATACAACTTTATTCTGAAAAAATTGTGAATTATTGAAAGTATTGCCCATCGCTGGCTACTAATTTTTCCCATCTTTCTGGTAGATCTCGTATACCGTCGCGGTAAAACTGTTCATCTTTTGAGGCTATCCACGGTTCAAGCCATTTTTTGACGTCTTCATATGAATGGAACTGCTGGTCAGCTAGACCATGTGCCAACGATCAATATCTGGAGAATATGGTGGGTGGGGTAGGATTTCCCATTTCAGTGATTTCAGGTAGGTTTTAACGGGTTTCGCAACGTGAGGTCGAGTGTTGTCATGCTCTAGAATCACTTTTCATGCCTCTTCGCATATTGCGGCTGCTTCTCGCGCAGTGTCCGGCTCCATCGCATCAATTGAAGTCGATACGGATCCCCAGAAATGATTTGGCTTGGTTTTAACAGTTAATAATAAATAACACTAACTTGGTCCTACCAAATACATAGCATAACATTCGCAGCGTGAATATTCGGCCGAGGCGACGACGTAGAATAATGACTGGGCTTCCATGACTTTATTTTCTTTGGATTGCTGTAATGGATTCATTTTTCATCACCCGCCACGATGCGATGAAGAAAATCCTTCCTTTTTGCCGCTGGAGCAGTTATTCGCAAGCGAAAATACGACGTTCAACATCCCTTGGTTTTAACTCAACTGAAGCATCCAAAGCATGCAATCGCTTGGAAATGGATTCGCGGGTAACTCCTAATTGAGCAATGCCTCTAACTCAGCGACTTCGAAGGTTTTTGGCCTTCCTTCACGCGGACGGTCGTCAACAATAAAATCACCATCTTTGAAGCGACGGAACCAATCTCTGCACGTTGTTTCTCTTAAAGCCGCGTCTCCATAAACTTTTTGTAGCTCTCGATGAGCTTCAGCCGCCGTTTTTTCGAATGAAAGAGGAAAATTAACACTTCCCGCATATGACGATTACTCGGCACAAAATCAGACATTTTCACAAAACCAAAAGTATATGATACCAAAACAAAATCACTAATGTGTCGAAGCAGTTTGTTTACCATATGTCTAAGCTTAGTTTATGACGTTTAGGTTATGTTAGAATCGACTAGCACACACTGCTGGCTGCATCTATTGACAAATAGCGAGAACATAGTTGCACACCTAATATATAATTCAGAAATTTGAAAAAATTAAAATATACGAGAAACGTTAACGAATGCAACTTTAACGAACTCTGAGTGAAAGCCCCTGGTGAAAAAATGACAAATTAAATTTCATTTTTACACACTACACATGATTAATTTATTTGCCCAACAAGTTTTTCCAGATTTAACACCATTACAAATATTTTTATGGATGTACATACTTGAACGTGCTTAAAATATTTTAGGTATGTTTGTTTACATTTTCAGGGTTTTTAGCGAAATCTTCGCGCTCGCAGCTTTTTACAATATTTTTAATTAATATTTTCACATTTTCATAAGAATCATACTTTTCATAAACAAAAATAGGAATTTATATACTATGTTTAATTAACAAAGTAAAAATGCGTACTAAGTTTGATGCTTAAATAAATTAGATTGTTGTATAATGTCCTTAAATCCATATTACGGAGAATATCCTTTTGTTTGTAAATGAGTGAAATAGAGTCTTACTAAAATTGTGTATAGCTGTATATTAAATTGTAGCGTTTTAAATTTATTTTTCTGAAAATTATAGTATATATAAGTATAATTAGGTGCTTACATATGAGTGTCCGCATATGTAAACGACTGCTATAATACAATATGAAGGTACATAAATTTAAATATTCAGCATATACATACATATGTATTGATAAATACTATAGACCATACCAATAAACGAAATAAATTCAGCTCGAAAATAAGATCATTATTTATTGGAAAGGCCTTTAGTATGCCATATACGAGTATAATTTTTATCTTTTTATGTATGATCAAAAAATATTTGTTGTTCTCATAATTTTTTGTTAGGTTTTTATTATTAAGTAATCTACATAAATATATACATATATTACGTTTGATATTATTGTGTTTATTGTTGTTGTTGTCATTGAATATTCCTTAAATATGTCTCGAATAAAGCATTGTCCATTATTTTCCGGCATTTCGTTATAGCACTACCGTAAATACATACATATGAATACTTCTTATTAGCTGTTCGAGCTTGTATACGGTTAATTTATATTTTTTTAATAATATTTCTGTTTACCTCATTCGAATTGTAATTATCGTACTTACATGAATTATGATCGGTAAAAATAATTGAACTATTTAATTAATATGAAAAATACTTACTTAAAAAAAAAATAATTAAAATAATAATAACAATATTATGTATGTATTTCGACCTTTAGTGGAACGCTTCTAGCCTAACTGAAGAAGAAATTGTATAAACTGTGTATGTATCACACTTTGACTAAAAAAACGCTCATCGGAAATTGCCTTTAACCGATCGAAAAGTTGATTTTATCCGCAACTGTTCATAACCAAATTTAAAATTGCGCGCTTATCGCTTCAATTTTAAGCGCAGATACAACACTGCTACTACGAGTATATGTACAAAAAGCATATTTGCGCGTTTCGAAAAACATTTCGTGCTTAAGCTTATACCGTTATAACAATTACCGGTAAATTGCTACTCATTTGTCTTGTATGAGCATCAAAACATGGTGTCACTGTGGAGATAATAGAGAATAAGAAGGCAGCGCATAACGCGTACCGCTACTAGTGAATATAATATGCTAGCGTTTGAGCTGACGTAATAGGGGTTGGTGATAGTCCAGCATGCTTGACTGCGCTTTGCATGTGTTAGTGCAGTCGGGTGGCGTCGTGACACACGTATTTGTTGTCGGCTACACGTACGATGCTTGATGAAAATCGAAAATTTTTGATATTTTCGTTTGACGCTTACTTTTTTGATCGTGTCGGAGTCTGATGGACAAAACAGCAGTGTTGTATTTAGCATTGAGGTTAGTATTTAGTGTGCGTTTGCCCAATAATATATTACTCGTAAACACCTACATATACTAAAAATAAGCACAATCCGTATGAAATATGTACATAAAAAAGCAAAAAATTTAAAAATTTATATGTAAATGAAATTATTTAAAACTGATATAGGTACATACGTAATTTAATAATAATAAAGTTATGAACCCGAAAAACATAAGTTATAATTAAAAACATGACTTATTGCGATTTTTTAATATAACACAGAAAGTGGGTAACAAAAAATTCTCAAACAACAAACAGAATAAGTTAAAGCAGATTACTTTTAATTTTTGTAAAATATCCCAAACTCAAATTTAATTCCCTTACTTAAGCTTTTCATCCACACTTTTTTTATCTCTTTTCTTCTTTTTTTTTAACAAAACTGCAATAGTTGCAAGTAATAAAAATTCATCATCCGATGACGACATATTTACTTCTAAATACAACTGTGGATTGATCGCTTTTTGTTCTGAACGTCACCGGGCAAACGACAAGCACCCGACACGCACACATATAAAGTGCTGGACTGTCACCAGGGGCTATAATTCCCGATTTTTGTTTACTTCCTCCGTTTAGAAACAACTTTGTTTTTCCTATTATCTTCTTTGTTTACATTAACTTAGCATCGTTTTGTTTACCAATTTTTACTATTTTGACAATATCTTCTAAGCTCTCTTCCACAACTCATCTAGAGTTACATACGTCATTGCAAAGTTACGTTCCTTTTTCCATTTCAATCTACGCAGAGTGGGAGTTCTAACACGTAAATCCACATCCTTTATTAGGTGCACGACCAAGCTTTTACTTGAAATTGTTGGTACGTTTCTCCAAATAGAATTCATGAGAAGCTCGTTCATGGCCTAAAAGCGTTCTGAGATTTGTCATTGCTGGTCGAAGTTCTATCACTATAATGAAAACGTTTTTCGTTCACTTGATGTTTCATGTTCACAGTGAGTCATCGAATTTGGAACCAACCGAATGGTTACGCACAGTTCATTGAGCTGTGACGGCCGGAATTGGCGATACATAGTCCATCATATGCCGCCAGTAAATTACGTTTTCTGTGCCAGCAACTTAAGGACTTTTTTGCTGCTTTATACTCTATTAGCCATTGCAGATGCAATTGGGGAGATGGTGATCAAGAATTTCCTATGTGTGTCTGGGAATTTATGGACGGAAACGGTGTATCGCCAATACCAAATTCAAATCAACTACTTGTAGTATGCGTTTAGCTAAAATGCACATATACTAAGAGCTAATGAATACTGGGTACACACTATATTTGAGTTCTTTTCTACAACCGACTGTGAATTTGTTTAAGCTTAGCTAAGGTGTTTATGCTGTTTGTGTACCCTCTTATTCCTACCTTTCAACTGCAGCATTCGTTGCATTGTTGAGCTTGTTCGTCACAAACTAATTTGGCCGCACACAACTGTATCTCGCAATTGTTAACTCTTATAGTATACCACGTGCGCCACATGTATTTTCAATATTTTCCTCAGCATTCTATTTGATACTAGATCGGTATCGATTGGAAAGTTGAGTAGAAAAAATAGCCGTCAAGCAATTCAGTCTGCTTACTAAAGACTATCCGTCAAGACCACTCCAGACAGAAATATCAGATGGAGCAAATTGTGATTTTTTTAACTATCATTATTGATGCCATGAACTAATCTTTGTTAACCTAGTTCATCTAAAATTATATTACAAATATAATATAATTCTTGAATAATTTTCTAGAACTCATAAGTTGATCTTCTAAAAATGGTTGCCTCCAATGTTTTCTCCTTTTATTAAGCAGGCACATAAATACATGGTTTTTGCTAATCATCGTCTACTTTGCTGATTCTACTCTACGCTATTCCATAAAGGGTGAATAGTACTATATTTATGCTTGAAATGTGTAGTCACTTGCAAGTTAGCGAAGTCTGATTCATAATGAGTTTATGAAATTTTTTCTACTCGTACAATATTCTCGATGTTATGGTAATCGCAAGGGAGAAGATAATTGTTATAAATATTTATTAGTGTAATAGATAGTATTTAGTTTAGTAATTTAAATAGGTATTTTTGGTATGGATGCTGTTTGTTTTGTACATTTGAACGATTTGTCTTTGTTGTTTTTCTTTTTTTTTCGTGATATGAGCTGAAAATTTTATGTACAAGTAAAAATTGTAATTCAAAGCGATATTTTTTTATAACCTCCTTAAAAAGTTGGTGCAACCTGTGAATTACTTCAAGATACATTTGTAGACTGGATTTCTAGGTTTTATGCTATCGATTATTTTATAATGATGCTCAACATTTAGTGGATATGCAGTGGGTCTGACAACGATATAATAGTGTTCTCTCTTCATAAGTGACTTGTTTTTAATTCCAGTTTCATTGACATTCCACCATAGTTATGCCTTCTATACATGCACTCTATGGCACTCTCATGTCACTATTGAGCGACGACGGTGCTTCATCGGGACTGGGTGAATCGTCACCATGTGGCCGTATACGTACTATCGCGCGCCTAGTGTCCTCATCACGATGTGGCATGTACAGACCAGATGGCCCGGAATAGCAGGTTGTATTGTTGCTAGATAAGCGCAGTTTCTCCGTTTCACCATTTGTGCTCTCAGTGAAGAGTTGACCAAGATTTAATTGCGGTATATCATAGAAGATTGTCAATACAAACATCATTGCAATGAGACCTGAAGGGAAGTTTGGGAGAAATATACTCATTTTAGTAAACACACACATTTTAGCTAATTTTGTATTAATTATTTTGATTCTTAACGCACCACATATCAAGTAAGAGCTTATAAATATTTTATACATCGAACGATTGTCAATGGTTACCCCGTCGCCGGGAATGTAATCGCCTAAGCCAATAGTTGTCAGCGAAATAAAACAATAGTAGAACGCATCCAAAACACCCCAGGTCGGTTCGATATAAGCGAAAATAGCCGTTGGTATAGCGAAGAATACGATAATCACAATTATAGCTAAAATTGTACAAAGTAGGAAAACATTTTCAGTATGTATATATATGTATATATAATACCCAAACTCCTTACACCCACTTACCAACAATACTCAGATGCAGCAAGCGTATATTGAAGGGCTGATAGAGATGACCCAATTTGGAATTTAAAGTGCCCAACAACCAGCTTGCCGGTACCAATAGACGCTCCACCATTGCGCTCAATAACACCAACGTGAGTGGAATGCCAATCGCCGCATAAATTATGCAAAATATTTTTCCCGTTTGGCTAAGTGGCGTTACATGGCCATATCCTGTGTATAGGTAAACATATTTTAAATGCAAAAACCAAAAAGTATAACTTTTAATACACCAATGATTATATAAATATGTATATGAGCATGTATACATGTGTATTCTGCAGGCGTAATGAACAATTCAATAATTCAAAGAACAAAAATTAAAATGCAGAAAATAATAATGATAATGTAATCTGCTTGTACATAAAAGTACATAAAACATATGAAAATAGGTTGAAGGCACCCACCGATTGTTGTTATCACGGTGCTGGAGAAGAAGAATGCCTGACCAAAGCTCCAGTTCATCTCATTTGTGGCATTGCGCAATGGTGATATGCCGCGATCGTTAGCCGTAATCACAGCGTTGAGAAATTCTTCGAGATCTTCGTCTACGTAAATGAATTAAAAAAAAACAAAAAGCATTATAAATTAAATGAGCGCACAATAATATTGTAATGAGATCAATGCAATAAGTATCGTATAAGTAATAAAAGTGTTCATAATTGATTAATTTAATTCAGTAATAAATAAATACACATATGCACATGTTACATAGAAGCCTTTGGCAAATGCATATACAAGCAAACGGTTGTTTGGATCTACTATAGGCGGCTCAGACTTTCTAGCTGATGTATCAGGTGTAAGCTGTGGAACCAAAATTCACTTATAAGTGGCGCTCAACTATGATAAAATACACGATTTCAAAGACTAAAGTGGAAAACAGAGCGTAACTTTGGCGTGACGTAACTGTAGGCAATATGTGAGAGCGCACTAAGAAGATAATGTCAAATAGTTAGCTTTTGTAAACAAAAATGTAATGTTAGGTTGAGTTAATTAATTTAAACAAGGAACAAGAGAATAAAAAATGCATGCAACTCTACAATTACGTCAGCACAAAAGCTGATTCTGTCAAATTCACTTAGAGTCGATTAGCGTTAGCGGGATACTCGGAACTATGTGTGGTGTTAGCTATAAATATAGGTTAGGTTAGGTTGAAGCGGTTGTCCATTGTAGGACACACTCAGGCTCATGGCCCATTGTGATGCCGCGTGGGGAACTAGCCCCTATCTCGCCTGAAACCAATGTACTATTTAAAAATTTCGCAAGGTCCTTAATTTCGACAGAGCCGAGGTCTTCTAACTCGTTGAATAAATGTGCGCCCAAAATGGCGAGTCTACGTCTGGATAGAGCAGGACAGTGACACAGAGGGGGCGGGATCGTCTCTTCCTCATCCTTGTCTAGACTACTTCTGCAGAAGTCATGTGTTTGCATTTGCCCATTCTCTGGGCGTGCCTACCGATTAGGCAATGCCCTGTAATGACTGAATAGCTATAAGTGTACTAAGTGTTTATAAAGGGCCTTTCGAAAGACGCGCTTAGATTTTGGTTTTAAACTAAAATATGTAAACATTTAGATTCGTTCACTATTTTTATTCAAAACACGGCTCTCAACAATTATATGTAAAAAATGTCATCATTGAAATGTCCTCCATGAGCATGTCTACAGGTAAAATTCGCCAAACAGTCGAGACGTCGAAATAAAAGGTTGTTCAGCCACACTTTGCGCTAAAGCAGCAATATTCTCAACAGAATATCCAGTTTTTGCTCTGCTAGTTCTTTTTTTATCCTCGATAGAACTAGTTTCCTGAAAATTCTTCACCAACCTTCGAATTGTCGACTCATTCGGACTATTATTTCCATAAAAACAAAAATTCCGATATGCTGCTCATAATGATCGTCGATTTTCTTATCGTATTCTATCGTGTAAAATTGTATATCTGTCTACTTGACAAATGTCAACGCTTTGTAGAATCACCTGGAAGTCCTGCTACATTTGCTTACCACTTACTGTCAATGATGGGTTACGCACTTGCAAAGCAGTACTTCAATAAGAAAAAAAATTATCAAATTTTTCATTTCAGAAATCACCGAAAATACCTCTAATAGGTATTAAATCATTTATCAAATACGGATACGGCGGCCACCGTAGTCGAATGGGTTGGTGTGTGACTCCCATTTGGAATTCACAGAGAGGACGTTGGTAATAGCGATCGCCCTCGGCAGGCAATGGCAAACCTCCGAGTGTATTTCTGCCATGAAAAAGCTCCTCATAAAAATATCTGCCGTTCAGAGTCGGCTTGAAACTGTAGGTCCCTCCATTTGTGGAACAACATCAATCCACATCAATCACACCACAAATAGGAGGAGGAGCTCGACCAAATACTCAAAAAGGGTGTACGCGCCAATTATATATAATATATATATAAATACGGATCTAGCTATTTTTGATTTGAAAGAAGAGGAGATATTAGAGCACATTATCGGTCAGCTTGATAGGTCCACACTTTATTTAATAGGATCGTTGTACCTATCTATATCCTTAAGAGTTGCATTATTCAGCTTTGGGTCGACTTAATAAATGCCTAAGTGATGCCTATGAAAGAGCTTACTCGAAGAGAAAAAGTGGCAATCTGGACTCATTTAAATGAAGGGTGGGCCATTGGCTGTTCCCTTCTTCAATCGCATGTCATTGCTTGCTCAACCGACAGCACATATTGTTTCTATTGCAGATATGTAGTGTGCCCAAGTCATATTGAACAAGTATATATTAGCAGCAGAGCAGCTTAATCGATTTTTTCTATTCATTTGGTCCCAAAAGTTTCAAATTTAGTTTAAGGGGTTAAGATTTTCAATAATTTTTTTGCTAGTCAGTTGTTTTATTTTACAAAACATTGATACATCATGTTTCGACTTGACTTTAGCAAAATTTCAAAAAAAAAAAAAAAAAATTTATAATTGTTATCGCTGTTTGTGTGGAGCCTGTTTCTCCAGAAGCCCCTTGCGGTGATCATTCAGAAGTCCCTTGCGGTGAATCTCCAGAAGTCACTTGCGGTGAATCCCCTGAAGATTCATCTAAAATCAATCGGACAAGAGAAACTAGTTTTATTAATAGATAATATTGTGCTTGTTCGAAGCTTTTTTTCAAAATTAACAATATGGCGGCATCAGGAAATATTTTTCAGATTTTCGAAAAAAATCGACAATTAATTGTTTAAAAAAATTTTTTGAAAAAAACAAAAAATACCTCGATCAGGCACGAGGTTTTTATGTTTTTCGAAAGCAGTATAAAATTTATTGGAATCTACCAAGCGGTTTTTAAGTTACAGTGATCACCAGTTCAAAAAACATAGTTTTGAGAAAAAACGCAGTTAAAGTTTTGCTATCGAATTATTTAATTACTTACACTGTGTCACCTATTCCTGGGCCATATAATAGTTTTTCAGCCGTCATAGCAGCTCCAAAATATTGATTTGCTCTTGCCTACGTAGCATTCTACCTCCTCGAGTTTTATCGTTAGCGCGCTTATCTGCTACTTTAACACGTGTGCTGCTAGCTGCTTGCTCTCGAACGCTCCGGAGCGCCCTTTGTTAATTGTTGAATAACTCGAAAAGTACTTATCGGATTAACTTCAAATTTTCACACAATATTTTTAAGATATTATACTTTAAGAAAATGGAAAAAATCCAATTTTTTGAAAATTCTAACTACCCCTAACCCCTTAAATCCTCAAGTCCTCAATCTTTGTTTTTAGATTTTGACATTCCATGGACTGAAAGGAAAAAAACAAAATACATTGCTCTTGTTGTTCATGCTCCTCTGCCCCTACCGGTTCAAAATGAGCATATCAACTTGCCGCAGTTCACAGCGTTAGCAATACTAGCCAAAGAAAAATTCTGCATACGGCATGCTACAAACAAAATTGCCGCTTAT
Organism: Anastrepha fraterculus; assembly: GCA_037575425.1. NCBI lineage: Eukaryota > Metazoa > Arthropoda > Insecta > Diptera > Tephritidae > Anastrepha > Anastrepha fraterculus. Next base: position 138,105 of record JAYXIM010028975.1, read on the forward strand.
GAACCTATTTTTTGCTAAAATATCATTAGAGCATATTGAAAATTATGTCACACACGTCGCGTAACAATTAACTTTTTCTACATTAAGTTTGATAGTCAGACTTTTGGTGATGTCAGTTGGTTTCCGCGGGGCTAAGGTTGGCCATCGTGAATGTTTTTTTGGGGTGTCATTAAAGACTGATATTAGGTATGTTCACGAAGCAAATAATTTGTAACAATTGTTACGATGCCGGTGAATGGAACAATCTTGTTTTGATGTTCATGAGTCCAAAAAACTTGCAAAGTAGAGGAAAGGGAGAGAGCAAAATGATATTTCATTTGAAGGGGAAGCTGCAAGTTCTGATTGGATACATTTTTATTTATAAGAGTGAGAAAAACAGCTGACCGCAAAGTAAAATTAAACATGAACAAAAATATGCGAATTGAATTAAAGTTCCAAATTTAAATAAAACTGGTGATTAAAATGGAGATTGTAAGTGAATATATTTTATTGTAGATAAAATTTATAAAGTTTATTCGAAGTCACACATACATTAAATAGGAATCGGACAATGATAGGGAGATATGTACTACTGAACCACAACCTCTAGTCATCGTTACTGTAGTTAGCGAAATCTTCTTCTTCTTAATTGGCGCGATAACCGCTTACGCGATTTTGACCGAGTTTAACAAAGCGCGCAAGTCGTTTCTTTCTCGTGCTAACCGGCGCCAGTTGGACACACCCAGTGAAGCCAAGGCCTTCTCCACCTGATCTTTCCAACGCAAAGGAGGCCTTCCTCTTCCTCTGCTACCACCAGCTGGTGCCGCATCAAATACTTTCAGAGCCGGAGCGTTTGTATCCATTCGGACGACATGACCCAGCCAGCGTAACCGCTGGATCTTTATTCGCTGCGCTATGTCTATGTCGTCGTAAAGCTCATACAGCTCATCGTTCCATCATCTGCGATATTCGCCGTTGCCAATTTGCAAAGGTCCTAAATCTTGCGCAGAATCTTTCTGTCAAACACTCCAGCGTCGCTTCGTCGTATGTTGTCATCGCCCAAACTTCTGCGCCATACGTTAGGACGGGCATGATGGGAGCCTTGTAGAGTGTGAGTTTTGTTCGTCGAGAGTGGACTTTACTGCTCAGTTGCCTACTTAGTCCAAAGTAGCACTTGTTGGCAAGAGAGATTCTACGTTGGATTTCCAGGCTGACATTGTTATCGGTGTTAGTGCTGGTTCCTAAATAAATGAAGTCTTTTACAACCTCAAATTGTAACTGTCAACATGACGTGGGTGCCGATACGCGAGTGCGCCGACTGTTTGTTTGATGACAGGAGGTACTTCGTTTTGTCCTCGTTCACCACCAGACCCATTCGCTTTGCCTCTTTATCCAGCTTGGAGAAGGCAGAACTAATAGCGCGGTTGTTAAGGCCGATTATGTCAATATCATCGGCATACGCCAACAATTGGACGCTCTTATAAAATATTGTGCCTGAGCGATTAAGTTCTGCGGCTCGTACGATGCTTTCCAACATCAGGTTAAATAAGTCTCACGACAGCGAGTTACCCTGTCTGAAACCTCGTTTGATATCAAACGGAGAGGTCCTTCCCAATTCTGACGGCGTTGTTGGTGTTGAAGAACGTCATCTTGCATAGCCGTATTAGTTTTGTGGGGATACCAAATTCAGACATCGCGGCATACAAGTAACACCTTTCCGTACTGTCGAATGCAGCTTTGAAATCGACGAAAAGATGGTGCGTGTCGATTTTCCTTCCATGGGTCTTTTCCAAAATTTGGGGAATCGGGATCTTCACATTCTCTGTGACATGCGCAGCTGTCACTGTTTAACAGGTTCGAGAAGTGTTCCCTCCATAATTTAAGATTGCTCTGTACGTCAGTCACCAGATCGCCGTCTTTGTTCTTACAGGAAAACGCCCCGGTCTTAAAACCTTTTGTAAGCCGCCGAACTTTCTGGTAGAATTTTCGGGCGTTGTTCCTATTAGCCAGCATCTCAAGCTCCTCGCACTTTCATATTTCGGCCTCTCGTTTCTTCTCTCGGATAATGCGTCTCTCTTCCTTTTTTAGCTCTCTGTAGCGATCCCCCATGGCTCGCGTTGCGTTCGATCACAGAGTGGCTTTATAGGCGGCATCCTTTCTTTCTGCGGCAGCATGACATTCCTCGTCATACCAACTATTTTTTCTGGCTCGCCGGAATCCGATTTTTTCTTCTGCGGCGGTACGTAGAGAACGATAAATGTTGCTCCATTGTTTGTGCATGCCGGTTTGTTGGGCAGTACTCTCTGAGAGCAAGAGTGACAGTCGAGTGGCGAATCTTCTGGCTGTCTGCTGCGATTGCTGCTTTTCGATGGTGAACATTCTTTGCGTAGGTAGATGTACGTTTTTTGCTGCACAGAGGCGTGTGCGCAGTTTGGCTGCAACAAGGTACTAATCCGAGTCGATGTTGGGTCCTCGGATCGTATGTACATTTAATACACTAGAATCGTGTCTTCCATCTATCACAACATGATCGATCTGGTTTCATGTTTTTCGATAGGGGGAAGCCAGGTGGCTTGGTGAATCTTCTTATGCTAGAATCTGATGCTGCAGACTACCATGTTTCGGGTCCCGGCGAAGTCGATCAGCCTCTGTCCGTTACCGGATGTTTCGTTGTGCAGGCTGAATTTTCCGGTATCTTTTGTGTTTTATGTTTACACTTCTTGTTTATTAACTAATTTGGCAATAGGCATACTTATCTATAATTTTATACATTCATATTTTCACCCAATGAAGGTTATAGGCATGTTTTTATGATGGAACACCCTTACAACCAGGCCCCGCCACCACTCTCATTCGTCACTAATAATCGAATATTTGCTTAAATTTAACCTAAAAAATCTTAGTTTTTCCTATTTCCCACTATTTATAGCACACTCTAGACTTCATAATCCGCATAAGCTGTTCAACTATGACCCAAATACAAAGTTCAAAAACAGTTTGAGATAGAAAATTAATAAAAATAATTTTGCTTAATATTTTTCTGATTGGTTGTTTTGATTTTATTCAACGAGGCATAGCAACGGATGCCGGGTATTGTAATATTATGGTTATTAATAAAAAGATATTTTCTATGAAATTATTGTTTGTAATTCTTTTATATACATAGCCTAAATCCCTCAAAACTACTCCTACGCGTGCGGGGCCGCGGGTTAAAGCTAGTACTTATATATGTATAGGTACATATAAGTACATATATTCATAGACGGAAGGAAGGAAAATATGAATAGAGCTGTAATTGCCACGACAATTCATGCGCTAATGGAATGTTCTTAATCTGACAGCGATGATAAAATGGAACAAATTATTGTGGACAAAATTAAATCATTTCATTTGCTTTCTTTTTTTAATTTAATACGAGGTAGCTTAACTGAATTTTTTTTTACTTTTTGCGATTTTTCCCGCCAACAATTTAATTGCTCGTAAAACTTGCAAATTGTTACTGGTTTTGCGTTCATGTATCGTTTTTGATATTTTTCTCTGTGAGAGGGGACTCTTGAAAATTAAGTTACTGGCAAGTTACTGAATAATTTTTACATGAACAAACCTATTATGTCTAGATTTCAGAAACGATTTACTTAAATACAGACAACATTGATGGAAATGTGCCACTGCATGAAAGTATACTTGCTATTGAATGCCGTTTTGTGTAAAATTTTTTAAAGAAACCAAACAATGCCTTCATATTGTATACTAATATTATTGTAGCCTTTATGTTCATACATAAAGGGTTTTTTAATAAGAGGTGTTATTTTGATATTCAAAGAAAAATGCTATTTTTTAATATAAATGATGTTTATTTCATTATAAAGAGGAAGGTATGCCGTTAATAGCGGAAAACAACATGAGGCAAATGACCACTACGCCCACGCTTACAGGACAATATCCTAGTCATGAAATTTTCCCTAATCGAATTGCAAAGTGGCTGCCCTATGTCCTCGATAGCTTCACGAATTCCATCTTTGGGGTCTTGTATCGACCCTGGGCTGTTGGTGTAGACCTTCTCTTTCAAGTGGCCCCAAAGAAAAAAGTCACAAGGTGTTAAATCACAAGATCTCGGTGGCCAATTGTGATCACCTCTTCGAGAGATGACATGGTCCGGAAACTTTTTCCGTAAAAGATCAATCGTTTCGTTGCTTGTGTGGCACGTAGCGCCGTCTTGTTGAAAATAAACGTTGTCCAGATCAATACCATCCAATTCCGGCCATAAAAAATCGTTAATCATCTCTCGATAGCGCACCATTCACCTGTTATTGGAAAACACTTTATGTACACATAATACAAAAAAAAAACAGCAATTGGTTACTTCTACAGAGGTGTTAAAAGCCAAACAGGCAGAGTTTTATAGGGTATTAATACAAATAAATCCGTTGCAAGCAATTCAAATGACCAACCACCTATGCATCAATTTATTGTACTATCACTTCGAAGCATTTAGCTTAGCCTAAGTGCAGACTCATGCAGACTTTCCAGGTCTAAAGCCACACTGATAAGGTCCAATCAGTTGGTTGACGGTGGGCTTCAGCCTTTCACACAATACGCTCGCTAGACCCTTATAGGCGATATTTAGAAGACTAATCTTTTCCAGCTATCATTATTTAACAGGTTCTTGAAGTGTTCCCTCCATATGGAGGATGGTTCCATATGTAGAATTCCACGCAAGTGGGGAAAGTTACTGATCGCCATTCACTTGGGAGTGGCCAGGACGATTCTTCTGTATATGATCCCAGCAGTTCACAACTCCCTTGATTAGCACAAGTATCCTTTGGGTAGCTTTCGAACACCCGTTCGGGAGTGAGCTAACGTGAGAAGGCGAACCATTCCAGTATAGCTGGTTGTGCGCTGGGTTTGGGACCCGCCATTTAAAAATTCCCCTCCAATGAAAGCGTGCACAAAGCCTCGGATTCGCATAAATCGCATATTAATGGAATGGAAAGAGTTGAAAAAAAGTCTGCCAATATAGGTTTATATAAACTAAATTAGTCTAGCTGTTTGCCGGCCTACATTGGTAGACGGAAACTCCTTGGGATTTAATCTTTACAAGATATAAGGACTTATTTCGTATTGATATCTGTTTAAAATGCAATATAATTGATTATGATGTGTTTTTTTGAAGTTTATTGTATAACGTCTCATAGAACTAATTATGGATCTAATGAACCAATTGCTAGAAGTATACGGCTATGAAATATTGCTGCGAACCGGTTGGATTTTAATGCCACTTTATCTAGATTTAAATGGAATTTATGCACCGTGTTAAATTAGAAATGAACTGAATAAACTGAACAAATAAATAATTAAATGTATTAGCTACGTAAAAGGTAGTATCCAAAAAATGGCATTTTAGCTACGATTTATCCAAAAGCAGACTTTTTTTTTTATATGTTACCTACAGACTTTCAAGAAACTATAGTACCTTACCGATTTTCGTCACACCTGTGGGTGGAGAGAAAGAAATATTCGATTTGTTATTGGCAGGACAAACGAATACTTTTTCAAATTATATTATAATAAAATACGATTAACAAACATATTGCTCTGATCTCAAATCAATTTAAGTTGGTGTGATTTTATTAATTTTTTTTTTTTAACTTTTCCTCGAAATGCGAAACATATAGGTAGCCCGATGCAAGGTATTTTAGGGTGTGAATAGCCAACAAGTAGTTGGTTGTTTCGGAAAGCACCTTAGAGGTATAATAAGACTGATCTTATATTACATATGTGCATTCCGAAATCCTTCAATTGGATAGACTTGCTGAAATCACATTCCGTGCCACGTCTGACGGCTCCGTCAGTTACACTGAATTTTTGTTCTGATATTGATGAATTTAACCTTTAACATTTAATATTGAGATAATTTAAGTAAGAATGGAACAAATTTATGTAATTTTGGGATGCTAAAAAATCGTAGTTAGCCAATCAACACGTTCTGTTATGCTAAATGAAAGAGATATGCGGGCTGGCCCGGGGGTAACGTTTAGTTCTAACGCAACCCATTATTGTCAAATTAGTTATAATATATTCAGATTTGCTCTTTATTGGTTAAAATATTTAGTCACGTAGCATTCACGTAGTACTATCCGCTACGTGCCTGCCATCAACGTGCCAACGGACGTAATTTAACTTTACTTAAGGGGTTAGGCCACTCTAGGATTTTCAAAATATCGAAATTTTTTTTTTTTTGCTTAAAAGATGCTTTAAACTCTTTAGAATATAAAACAAAAAGTCCTATGCGTGAAAAAAATGTTTATCTCTAATATTTCGCACTTTTGCGCGAGCGCCTCTGACGTCTCTGACACGACTATTCAAATTTAAACCGTGTTTATCTCAAAACGTGATTTTTCAAAACTGCACGCAGCATAACACAAACAATTTTTAATATTTTCACTTGTAATTGTACAAGGATCTTTAGAACATTATTCCGCACTGAAATACGTACGGATTTTTTTATTAATTAATTAGAATAATTTTTATAAACAATTAACGGTTCCATTTTAGATGAAAAATTCTACTTTTGACTTCAAACATCTGCAAAATACACAAATTTCAATATTTCTAAAATCCCGTACGTATTTCTACAGCTATACTCACGTCGATTGAGAAGAATTTTTTTAATTTGGTTTAGGTGGACATTTACGTCAGTTGTACTGCGTGCCGTGAAGTGCCTTTTTCGCAGGGCGCGTTCAGAGATTCACTCCAAAGGCGCCATTTTGTAATATTTTTCAATAAAAATATTTGTAATTACACTTAAATACATGCTTAATAATATACTTAAAAAGTTTTTTCCTAGCACCTTTCTTTCAATGTAAAAAAAATCCTTAAAAAACTGTTTTTTTTACAGTAGCTAGAGTGGCGTAACCCCTTAATATTTTGTCCAACATGTTATGTGGAGGGCTGAGTTAGTGATTAGTTAAAACTTAACTTATCTTAAGAAAGTTCCTATATGAATGGGATAATGGAAACTAATACATACAGCAATTTTATATATGCAAATACTGTCAATATTTGGATATAAACCAATGCAAAAGAGGCGATGTGGCTCAAGTTTTATTAGTCAACTGTGACTAAAAATTACATCAATGGTGATTTGCCATATGCAATGAATATTTACCTCATTGTTGGATAAGAAGAAAGAAGGGAGCATAGCTATATTTTAAATTTGTCGAAAAAATCCATGGGTTACGGGAAGGTGCAAATTATACGTATACAAACGTCTCCAGTATTGGTGTGAGATTGACATTAGAACTTGAAGATTTTACTATTTAAGTTTCGGCTTTACATAACTTTAGAGCGGTGGGAGAATCAGGCTAACCATTATCTTTCAAATA